>VWZE01008044.1:0-21074 GCA_013396675.1 Eubucco bourcierii
TCCTCAGGGCTACTCTCAGCCATTCACCACCCAACCTATAGTTGTGTTTGGGATTGTGCCTACCCAGGTGCAGGACCTTACACTTGGTCTTGTTGAATGTCATGAGGTTTGCCTGGGCCCACCTCTGCAGCCTGTCCAGGTCCCTCTGGATGGATCCCTGCCCTCTAGCAAGTCAACTGTGCCACACAGCTTGGTGCCATCTGCACACTTGCTGAGGGTGCACTGATTCCTCTGTCCCTGTCAGTGACAAAGATGTTAAACAGCACTGGTGCCAGCACTGACCCCTGAGGGATGCCTATTGTCAGTTGTCACCTCCTCCAGTCAATCCTTGACTTCTACTGGGCCTGATCCTCTGCTTTGACAAGGCTGATTACTGTTTTCCTGAGCAGGGCTATCGAACAAGCTTAAGTGATAAAATACAGAAATCTCTTGCATACTTTGCAGGGAAAATCTGTTCTCTCTCTAACATTCTTCATTTTGCATATGTCTTTTATCTGCAACGTTGAAATAATTTTCAGTGATATATGGGAGATACATAGACCCATGAGTCACAGATGTGATGCAAGGTGGAGAGCGATGCCATCTGCACAAACCAGTACCTGTGAGGCAATCATGGGTAACAGAACAGCCTCCTTGCTGTTCAGAGGAGCTCTGACAGGTCTCCAGTAGGTTTCAGAAAACGTTATAGAGGACCCCCTTTAAAAACCTTTTGTTTGGCAAAGTTAGTTGTTCTGGGAAGAGTTGAAGGGCTGGAGAAAGCAGGCTGGTTTTTGTGTGACCTTATGAAAGCTCACATAAAAGCCCGAAGGAACAGTGGGAAACAAGGGAGGTTTATCGTTAAGGTATCAGAGGGGCAGAGGAAAAGATCAAAGTTTGATTCTTGGCTGTACTGATGACCTTCAGAAAATCATTCAGGAACAGTCTTGGAAGAGAAACTATCTTGCTTAGGAAGTTTTTCAGTCAGTGCCTCAGTGGGAACAAGGGATTGCAGGGCACAATTGAAAGTATGTTCTTCAATTCCTAAAGGGAAACAGAGACCTTTTCAAAGTTTGGTAATGATTTTGAGTGCAAAGCAAACCACAAGTTGAACTTAGACTCCTGAGAACCTCATTTCCTCTTTCTGTGCCTCTTTTTTCCCCCAAGTGTAAACCAGAGAAAATAAATATTTTACCAGTGTTGTAAGGATAAAACTATGAATATCTGCTGAGATATTCTCGGGGACAGAAGCCAACAAAGTAAATAAAATAGGTATTGTATTTAAAATATATATATATAAATTCCCAAATCCTGCTTTTCTCCAAACACTGGGGTAGTGGTAAGAACAATGGAAGATGGAATAGAATAATTATAGAATTACTAAACACACAACCATTTATGTGACACCTTTTTGGTAATAATTTTGTGATGGTTTGGGAGTTCCCTGCCCCCCTATACTTTGTAAAATCCCCCAGACTAGACTCAACCAGCTGGAAGTTAAGGACTGAAGCTCTGTTTACAGCTTACCACAATGTACAAGCAGATATAAACACAGTATACAGGAATAGTTACAGAAATATACAAGTTAAAGGTAATACAGAAACACAACTCCCCTCCCAGAAATCAGTCCCCAGCAGGGGCTCCCAACCACCCTTCCACCTTCTCCCCACCCCTACAGGCAAGATGAGTTTGGAGGATGGCCCAGGGGGCTTAGAAGGAAAGTGGTTAGTGAGGTTACTCAGCAGAGAGGAGAAGGCAAAAAGCTAGAGAGGCCAAGACTCTCCAAGCCTGTGACAGTGTCTCATCTATGTTTGTGTTCTTGTTCTCATACCTCTCAGCAAGCCTATGAGTGAAGCAGACATCACCATTGTTTGCTTTTCACAGTCTATAATTTTCTTCATTAAATATTCCAATTAGCCTCAAACCAGCACATAATTTGCAGTGTGATAGTATCACCATTTTTTAATGCCTGTACATGTATGAATATTTGTCAAAATACAGTAGTGTCTGACACAGAAAGTATAGCTGAGGATATTTACCTTCTAACACTACATACATCTTTTCTGTACCTGCACAATAAATCACACGTTAGCAGCAAACCAGCTTACTTATAGATAACCAAGGAGTAATGAAGCTTGATTTCCATTGAGATATACAATCATAGAATCATAGAATGGTAAGGTTGGAAGGGACCTCTAGGATTATCTAGTTCCAACCCCCTGCCATAGGCAGGGACACCTCCCACTAGAAAAGGGCACTCAAGGCTTCCTCCCACCTCGCCTTGAACACCTCCAGGGAGGGAGCAGCCACAACCTCCCTGGGCAACCTGTTCCAGTGTCTCACCACCCTCACTGCAAACAACTTCCTCCTGACATCCCTTCTGCCAGTTCAAACCCATTACCCCTTGTCCTGGCGTTGCAAGACCTTGTAAATAGTCCCTCCCCAACCTTCCTGTAAATGATAAATATCATTTATTTCTGCATGGAAAATTCTGTTGAGACAGCCTGCAACTCAAACTACACGTTACAGATTGCAGAGGCTTGCAGAGAAAGGCCTTTAACAATGTGTCCAACACATTTCATGACTCATGAGTGAACAAAGTTGAACTAAATATGAATGAAAATCTATAATTTCACACAAGCTGGTGCAACAACACTGAAAATGTACCAGGGCAAGCAACTGCCTTGATATCAGACTGCTCATCCACCATTTAGTGTTGTCTTAATTGTTGCTCATTCTTATCTCTGCGTGTTAACTGCTTCTAAACCCCTGCATCTTTAAAAATAATACACATGGTGTTAAGGAAAAGATAAGTGCAGAAATCAATTATGAAAGTGATTAATTTAAATATTAGCACACTTGTTTTATCTGAGGATTTGGAGGTCAAGGCAGCAGTTCTCATTTTGGAAGAGACAGAATCATAGAACGGTAAGGTTGGAAGGGACCTAAAAAATTATCTAGTTCCAACCCCCTGCCACAGGCAGGGACACTTCCCATTAGTACAGGGCACTCAAGGCCTCCTCCAAGCTGGCCTTGAACACCTCCAGGGAGGGAGCAACCACAACCTCCCTGGGCAACATGTGCCTCTATAGCTAGAGGAATAGTAGAGTGCAACTAACAAAAAAAGAAGAATGAAGTTGGATGCAGCTGAAGTGAATGAGAATCTTATGAGACTATAGTCCATAAGGCTCCCTGTCCAGAAGGGAGAGGGTGCAGTAGGAGGGGGTGATACAAGGAAAACGTCAAAAGTGGTCTCTGTCTTTGCAAGATGTTAAACAATGTTGTGCAGTGGTCAGCATCAAATATATGACTCCATACGAGTGTGTTCTTGGTGCAGAGCTGTCACAGCATATGCTTAGCCTGCAGTCAGTTATGAATGCAATGGGATAAGGTGCTCTGTAACAACGCAAGGTAAGTGTGTGTCTTACTCTCTATGCTAGCCAACAATCCCTTAACACCGCTTTTGAGTGTTTTATTCACAAAAGCTTTGTAACAGCTCACATCTCCTTTTTGCCTTTTCTGATTCCTTCCAACTCTTCTCTAGAGGTCCAGTGGAAGGACTTACTGGCTTGTTCTTCACCGGCTTGTGGGACTGCACTTTGAATCTGGCAATGGATCAGAAGGACTGAAGAGCGCTTTTGCTGCCGCCAACATTTCTTAGATCTGCTAAAACAGGACCGATGAAGATGTTCACCAGACTCCAAGTCCTTGCGTTAGCTTTGTTTTCCAAAGGAGTGTTCCTTTCCCTAGGCGACCACAGCTTTGTAAGGAAGGAAATTAAGATAGAAGGAGACCTTGTCTTAGGTGGCTTGTTTCCCGTCAATGAAAAAGGCACTGGGATTGAAGAATGTGGGAGGATCAATGAAGACAGAGGCATCCAGCGCTTGGAGGCCATGCTGTTTGCCATTGATGAAATCAACAAAGACAACTACTTGCTTCCAGGAATTAAACTTGGAGTTCACATCTTGGACACGTGTTCCAGGGATACTTATGCCTTAGAACAGTCTTTGGAGTTTGTCAGGGCATCTTTGACTAAAGTGGATGAAACAGAGTATATGTGTCCTGATGGCTCATATGCCATTCAAGAAAATTTACCATTACTCATTGCAGGAGTCATAGGTGGTTCCTATAGCAGCGTTTCCATACAGGTAAGTCACAGGAGTTGATCAGGTGAGAATCGCTTGTCTGCAGTTCCTGTGAGAGAACCACTGCTTAGAAAAGTTTTTTCAATAAAGAAAGTCCTAGCTTGACCACTTTAACAGCCAATTTAGTACATAATTTGTCCTGAATTTATATTCATTTGATTCTCTCTTCAAAACATTTGCTGTAGTTTAAGCCTCTGACAACTGTCCTCTTTCTCTAGCTGTTATCATGTATCCTGAGAGGATCTGAAGTCTCCAAAAGTCTTAGAATTGTTTTGAACTTTACATTTTATGAGAGTTTTACAACTCTAAGTTCAAATCTCTACTTTCACATCAGTTGTACCACCTGTATTTCTGAATGTAGATTCAGAGGTTCAAAGAATGGTTTAGATTGGAAGGGACCTTGAAAATCATCTAGTTCCAATGCTCCTGCCAGCAGCACAGTATCACAGTATCACCAAGGTTGGAAGAGACCTCAAAGATCATCAAGTCCAACACATTACCACAGACCTCAAGACCAGACCATGGCGCCAAGTGCCACATCCAAACCTGCCTTGAACACCTCCAGGGACGGTGACTCCACCACCTCCCTGGGCAGCCCATTCCAGCAGGCAATGACTCTCTCAGTGAAGAACTTTCTCCTCACCTCCAGCCTAAACTTCCCCTGGCACAGCCTGAGACTGTGTCCTCTTGTTCTGGTGCTGGTTGCCTGAGAGAAGAAGGTAACGTCCTCCTGGCTACAACCACCCTTCAGGCAGTTGTAGCAGGGCCATCATCCAGTAGACCAGATTGCTCAAGGTCTCACCCAGTCTGACCTTGAACATGTGGTGGATCTGCAGGACTGAATATCTGTCATGTTGCATGTGCATAAAACTTGCCATTTAAACAAGAGGTGAAAGAATAAATTCTTACTTCCAGGCTGAAACACAGTAAAAATTGCACACTAGTCAGAAACCTGAATCACCCCTGACCCAAAGGATTGAAAGTTTTTAGTATCCAATTAAGTGCACCAAAGTCAACAACAAAATATTCTGTTTATCTAGAATATCCCATGCAGGGAGTACACTTTCTGAATGAATTCTAAATTTGCTGTCTTTCCCTTCATTTCCATACACAGCTCCTGCTAGGACAGTTTTTGCCAGGAAATGTTGCCTGGCAGAGTGCAGTATAAGCACTGTCAGCACAGATGAAAGATGCCCTCAGTATATCTTGCTCCCTTCTTCTGGCACACTGTAACTGCAGCTTCTGTTTTTACAGAAGGAGTGATGATTCCTTTTGTTCTTCATTTCACTTCAATTTATTTTTTTTTTATAAATTCGTGACAAAGCTTTAAGAACTTGCAGTTTTTTTTCCAAGAAATGAGCACAAAGAACATATATACCCACATTTTTAGCAAAAAAATCTGCATTTCTCCCCTCTAAACCAAGTATTCCTGTGGTAATGCAGACTTAGATGTTTTAAAGTTCCCTACCGCTGTCATTGTGCAAGATTTATAAGCTAAAATGCCCCCTAGCTTCACTGAAGCTGCCAAATCTACACCTATCTCATTGTTCAGTGTGTCCAGGTGGCCAAGAAGGCCAATGGCATCCTGGCCTGCATCAGCAATAGTGTGACCAGCAGGAGCAGGGAGGTCATTTTCCCCCTGGACTCTGCACTGCTTAGGCCACACCTTGAGTCCTGTGTCCAGTTCTGGGCCCCTCAATTGAAGAAGGACATTGAGGTGCTTGAGTGTGTCCAGAGAAGGGTAACGAGGCTGGGGAGAGGCCTGGAGCACAGCCCTATGGAGAGAGGCTGAGGGAGCTGGGATTGGTTAGCCTGGAGAAGAGGAGGCTCAGAGGAGACCTTCTTGCTGTCTACAGCTACCTGAAGGGTGCTTGTAGCCAGGAGGAGGTTGCTTTCTTCTCTCAGGCAAGCATCACCAGAACAAGAGGACACAGTCTCAAGCTGTGCCAGGGAAAGTTTAGGCTGGAGGTGAGGAGGAAGTTGTTGACTGAGAGAGTCATTGCCTGCTGGAATGGGCTGCCCAGGGAGGTGGTGGAGTCACCGTCCCTGGAGGTGTTCAAGGTGGGTTTGGACGTGGCACTTGGTGCCATGGTCTGGTCTTGAGGGCTGTGGTATTGGGTTGGACTTGATGATCTTTGAGGTCTCTTCCAACCCTGGTGATACTGTGATACTGTGATTCTGAGTTAAATTAAGTAAATCAATCTATGTCACTCATAGCTGCAAGGGAAAAGTGCCTTAAAACCAGAATCAGGTAGACTAAGACCCTGCACCTACTATTTCCAAATGATCGACTGTAGGTTTCCAAAGGCACCAAGCCTTGACAGTGCTGCACCACTATGAGCAACATGTTTGTTGATTGAGTCCAGTGCCTAATTACTGCATCAATATCAAAGAAGAAAATGTTCTTCTGTGCTACAGACCATGGTAGAAGTGAGAGAAAACCCACAGACCTTCATTTACCTGTTTCATAGGCAGGCCAGGAATTTATCCTATGCTCATTTGAGACAGAACTACACTGGGGAAATGGCTACTGCTCTTATCAAGGCATTTAATCCCATCAATATAGGAGCACGACCAGCTTCCACAAGACACATGTGAGCATGGAATCATAGAATCCTAGAATGGTAAGGTTGGAAGGGACCTCAAGGATCATCTAGTTCCAACCCCCTGCCATAGGCAGGAACACCTCCCACTAGTACAGGGCACTCAAGGCCTCCTCCAACCTGGCCTTCAACACCTCCAGGAAGGGAGCAGCCACAACCTCCCTGGCCAACCTGTGCCAGTGTCTCACCACCCTCACTGGAAGAAGAAGCATTTCAGCCAACTACATTTTATTTTCTTTCATACTTCAATGTGTGACTTAAGTATGTATTCATAGAAAGGAATATGGTTACCCATACCACAGGGGAATAATTTCTGCAGAGCACAACCTCAGCCGTTTCTCATACTAGGAGTGGATTTGCCCCACTGCAGATGAGCATGGAAGGGATGCATCCTTCACCAGTTAGGTGGGTCTGATCACTTGGAGCACAGAGGGCAAGTTCCAGGGATGGGGGAAAAAAAAGAAACCAAAATGGGGGGCAGATCCAAAGAGGAGAAATGATACCTAGAAAACTTTAGGCAATGTATCATCAAGCAGCTTTCAGATGGAAAAAATACATTCAGCTGATTTACTTCCCCCGTAACATAGATTGTGTTGGCCTCCCTTCAGTCTCTTTTTTAATTAGATTTCAGATTATTTAGAACAGATGTAATTAAGCTGTTCACTTCTGCTCATCTCATTGAGATAGCCAGTTGTGGGTTTGGTTTCAAAAGGAAATCCCTGTCAAGAATGATAGACATTGCAGAGTCAAACCTGAAGATGTGAGGACTTCAAAGCATTGAAGCCATGCATTTTGGTGCCATGCCAAAGAAAAAGACTTTCAGATTTAGTCACCTTCACTAGTGACTGACATTGCACCACCACTGAACACCAAACTGCTTCAGCAGGTGTATGCACAAGGTTGAGCATCTCTGTTTCCCATGATTTCATACAGCCCTGACAAGCATTTCTATTTTCTCAGAGAGCTGTAAACATCATAAAGTCCACAGCATAGTCACTTAGCCTTAAAATAAACCATGCTGAGCTCTTCAGACAATAAATTATTTCTGCCTTTTTTTTTTTTCCCCCACACCTAAGAATTTGCTGTTGTGTTTCAACACTTTTTCTTTCCCTTCTTCCATCCTTCCTCTCCAGATTGTTGTCTGGACAGCTGTCTGCCAAATCACTTCGTGATGCTCCTACTGCCAGATATCTCCTTCTTTCATTATCCTTCCACCAAGGAAAAAAAGAATTTGCTGGTAAATCAGCAATGAACACCTTCCCCACTGAGTCAGTATGCACAATAGGCACTTTTTGCAGACACTAAAAACAACAAGAGAATGCAGAATGCTTAATTATTTTCTGGTCAGACTAGGCTATTATTGTTAATGATGATCTGGATAATTAGTTTTTAGATGTTGCGTTTAAATTAGCAGTAAGTCCAATCTGCACATCATTTGATGCTTCAAAACCCAAGCCAAAATTCTCAGTCAGTGGAAGGCCTCATGTTAAAAAGAAAAAAAAAATTAATAATAATAATAATAATAAATAAATAAATGTTTTCATAAAAAAAAGTTCTGACCTGAGCTGAATCAAGGATCAGAAGGTGAATTCTCCAAAGTTTGAAGGACTCTATTTTGGGTTCATGGCTTGAGACTGGCTGCCCAGCCTCTTCTAGTTTACAAGAGAAATTTCTATTCCTTGGAGATGTTCAATGGCTTTGTAAAAAGGATAAGAAAAAAGCAGTGTTCATTTGCAGTGAGGAACACCTGCATAGTTCATCCAAATGCCATGTTTAAAATACTTAGGTCAACTGTGTCAGGAATATGCATGTGTAAGCAGAAGTGTGATTATTTAAGTGTAGGGTTTGTTCCTCTCTGTTTCTGAAAACTGAAACAGTTTTCTGAAAATGAAGGTTGGGGTCCATTCCCTGCATTTATCTCTTAGAGACATTCCCTAGGTGAGCTGGGATTTGTATTTCCATATCCACTGTACTCATGATGATGTAGGGCTTCCCCCCTGCATAAAGTCTCCATTATGCTCCCAATCCACAGGACCTCCAGACCATGGTCAGGAAAGTTATTTCTAAGCTAGAGCCTCATCCAGACAAAAAAAAAAAAAAAGAACAGAAACCAGTACCCATCTATCTTCTCTTGAATTCCTTGCTGTATCTCAAGCATATTGTAGCAAAACCACTGGAAAAGGCTTAAAGGTACATTACTGCTATCACAGAAACTAAGTACATGATCAGCTCTCTGGCATAAAATTCAGAATATGATCTCACTTACTGGCAATCTTTTCCTGGCTGTCATTGCTCCTTAGCCAGACAAGTCTGCCAAGGGCTCACAGAGCCTGAAAGCTAATCACCTCCATTTCCTTCCCCCAAGGAGAAACCATCTTCTAACCAGACTCTTAACAGTAGCTCCTGACTCCCATAGCAACTGAAAAGAGTGCAAAGTCCTTAGAAGAGCTCCATGCAGAAAACCCTTCTATAACACAGTGTCTCTGTTTCCCTGTGCAGGGACCCAACAGGAATATGGGCTGCAGGGGCCACAGACCACAGGTGCCTGTTTGTGCCATGCTTATAGAGGAGTTTTGAATTCAGCTGTGCAACAGCAGTCTCTGGTAATGTTGTGCTTGTAAAACTAAGCCATATCCTTATTAAAAGACCTACTTTATGCAATGGGCACCATTTAAGCTGCACATACACTTGCTAACTTCCCAGGGTCTCCTTTAAACTCTTTCATCTTTTATTGCTGCTCTTTCTCTCCTTCTACCTTTCAGTCAGATCCTTGATGTTTGTTCCTCTCTTTAATTCTATTCCACATTCAGAAAGTGAACAGCCACTAGGCTGACATTTTCAAAGAGCTCAGAGAGCACTGGACATGACTTTCTTAGAGATTTAAAATCAATGTGAGCACTTCTCTCTGTCTGGCTTCCTTGAAAATCCCAAGACAACTGATTTCTTTGCAGTCTTCTTTTATTTGGGGTTGGGACTATTATTTTTTTTTCCCCCTTCAGTGTGTACATTTTCTCCTTTTGCTAAGGGGAAATGCTACCATTTTACAGGGATGGGTAAGGAAACCATGAGGGTGCAGGTAAGAAGGAAGTAACCCTAGCGTCTTACAAGTGGAAAAGAAGGTAACTACAAATAAAGTAGCCAAAAAAACTACCTAACATTACACACACTCATTCTGTCCCTTATGCATTAGTTAATGAGTCTCAAACAACCATCTTTATCAATGATAGTTCTTTTAACTGCAGAAGTAATTTCATGCTTTTAGAACCATCAGCCTCAATTTTCGTCCCTTTACTCATCGTGCGTAAATGTAGCGTTAGTCACTCTGCCAAGTTTACCAAGTCTCACAGAAAGGCTGCACTCCCTGTGCAAAGCAAAGCAGAGCCTCCTTCACACATCCCTTCTCCTTGTTCCAGAGGAGTGCTTAGCTTACTTCACTTCCACAGTTCATGCTGTGTGTAGGTAGAGTCATAGAATCATAGAATGGTAAGGTTGGAAGGGACCTCAAAGATCATCTAGTTCCAATCCCCTGCCATAGGCAGGGACACCTCCCACTAGTACAGGGCACTCAAGGCCTCCTCCAACCTGGCCTTGAACACCTCCAGGCAGGGAGCAGCCACAACCTCCCTGGGCAACCTGTGCCAGTGTCTCACCACCCTCACTGCAAACAACTTCCTCCTTACATCCAGCCTAAATCTCCCCTCTGCCGGTTCAAACCCATTGCCCCTTGTCCTGTCATTGCAAGACCTTGTCAATAATCCTTCCCCAGCCTTCCTGTAGGCCCCCTTCAGATACTGGAAGGCTACTCTAAGGTCTCCTTGAAGCCTTCTCTTCTCCAGACTGCAGAGCCCCAACTCTCTCATCCTGTCCTCACAGCAGAACTGCTGCAGCCCTCGGAGCATCTTCGTGGCCTCCTCTGGACCCACTCCAACACTTCCATGTCCTTCCTGTGCTGGGGGCTCCAGAACTGCACACAGGACTCCAGGTGGGGTCTGAGGAGAGCAGAGCAAAGGGGCAGAATCCCCTCCCTCTCCCTGCTGCCCACACTGCTCTTGCTGCAGCCCAGGACTCAAGTCCATACATGGCAGCTCACTGTGCTATCCCCTGAAGGAAAAACAAGAGAAAACCCAAGTTTCCAAACAATTCTTCCCTCTGAATGCAACTTTTCTCTGCACATCCCTCTGGGTTTCTCTTTTATTACACAAGGCAAGCTTATAAAAAGAAACTTCTGGGTCCTTTGTAGAAATTTTGGATCTTACTCTGACAGTATTCCCAATTTCTGATGTTCATTTTGCAGATGCAATTATTTCAGTGTTCAAATACAGCTTCTCTGGATGTGACAGCTATTCAGACCAGTGAAAATATTTAGCTGCATTTTTTTTCCACCTTCCTTGCCAAGATTTTCAGAAGGGGAAGGCTAAAAATGATTTTGTCTTCTCCCTTCCCTCTGCTAACCAAAAATGCCAGACATTTTTATTTGTTTGGTAATGACTTGCTTTTTGTTGCTTTTTTGGAACAAATTTAATGTAGGAGCAATATTCACTACCTAGCAAATAGCCCTCTTAATACCAAAGCTGATGAAAACCACTGCTTCTATCCTGCAGTGTGCCAGAAGGTTACATAAGAGAGCAAGCCAAGCTGGACTTCTGGCTTAGTTCCTTGCAACTGACCTTAAACAATTAACAGGACTGGGATGTTGTGGGTTAGAGGCTGGGGTCCAGCTAAAACCAAATGAGTGTTTCCTGTTGCAAATGGTGACAAACCCCTCACATAGAGGCTGTCTTCCATAGTTCTTATCATAATATTCCAGAGAAAACAGCTTAAAACTGAGAGTTTTAAAATCATAGAATCATTTTTGTTGGAAAAGACCTCAAGATCACCTACTCTGTTATTTAGCTCTACTAAGTCTGGTGTATTAAACCCTTGGCACCACATCTCTACTTCTTTGAAACACCCCCCGAGATGGGGATTCAACTACCTCCCTTGGGACCCTGCTCCAGTCTTTGAGAACACTTTCAGTCAAAAAGGTCCTTGTCATCTCCAACCTAAACCTCCCCTGGTACAACTCAAGTCCTCTTGTCCTGTGACAACTTCCAAAGCTCTCCAATGTTAAAGGCAAATGTTCATATCCAGTTTTCGAGATCTAAAGTGAGGTTTCTTACTTTGGTTTCCTTTAGAGTGGATGAACAGAGGTAAGAACTTACAAATGGCAATTTGTGCTGTGGATATCATAGAATCATAGAATNCCCTGGGCAACCTGTGCCAGTGTCTCACCACCCTCACTGCAAACAACTTCCTCCTAACATCCAGTCTAAATCTCCCCTCTACCACTTTAAACTCATTACCCCTTGTCCTGTCGTTGCAGGACCTTGTCAATAGTCCCTCCCCAGCCTTCCTGGAGGCCCCCTTCAGATACTGGAAGGCTACTCTAAAGTCTCCTCAAAGCCTTCTCTTCTCCAGGCTGCAGAGTCCCAACTCTCTCAGCCTGTCCTCACAGGAGAGCTGCTGCAGCCCTCTGATCACCTTCGTGGCCTCCTCTGGACCCACTCCAACACTTCCATGTCCTTCCTGTGCTGGGGGCTCCAGAACTGCACACAGGACTCCAGGTGGGGTCTGAGGAGAGCAGTGTAAAGTGGCAGAAAAGCAAAGAGGCCACAGTGCAGATTACCATCATTTGTGACTTGGATACAGCACACACTGCCAGCAGCACAGCTTTCTTCAAAGCAAAAACTCAGCTCCTGTGCTCTAGCAATGACCTAGACTTTAGAAAATTCTTGAGACATGGCTTTGCCATGGGCTCACTGTGGAAATCTAGACGAGCAGTTTATCCTTATGCGTGGGTGAGGCACGAGGTCAGGTAGCCAAAGGCAGCAACTGCATTTTCATTAGCATAGATTGCAGTTCAGAGACACATGGATTTCTCAGTTTTTTTCAGTAGAGACAAATCTCCTTTACCTCAATCCTGCTCTGCTCAGAAGCTTATTTTACTGTCTGCTCAAAACAGCCATGGGAGTTCTTACCTGTCTCACAGGAGTTCTGTGGAATTAGATTCATTCAGCTGTGTTAAGTGCCGTGAGATTCTCATGTGGTATAATTATAGAAGTGCAGAGAGCACTGTCATATGGCAAAGAGATCTCCTCTGCCCAAATAATGTCTGACACACACTTGTGTGTCGTGTTGAAGAAACCCTGTCTGCTCTAACACTCTTCAGAACTTTTTTTTTATTTATTTATTTCCAATACATGTCCTGTGCTCCCCATCCCTCTACACATTCAAACCATGTAACAGCCTCCGAGCTATTAAGAGGGGAAATTTTAGCCAAAATCATCTCAATAAATCCAGCGAAGAAAGTCCTGTAGAGGAGAGGCAAAATGCTTTATGATAGCAAATAAATCCATATATGGTTTTCTGAGACATAGAGGTGTTACATACCTGGCCCCATCTATCATCAGGACTTTTAAATTGCCACACATGTATTCAAAAACCAAATTCACTCATTTGATAGCTGTAGCTAATTCACTGCTCTTTGTAAAAAAGGTATTATGAAGCTATCTTCAGTGTTATAAACTAGATTGGCAATTTCCCACAAGTACTTGTACTGTCTCTGATGAACAGAGAAATAGAAGTGACAGATGTGGCTCCAGCACTGTGAGAGGGACATCAGTCTCCTCTGGCACCACTCTAGCCACCCAGTTTTCAGGATTCACTGGTGTGGTCCACCCCTGCAGAAGGGTGACTCTGTCATACTTATGCTGGGCAACTCCTTATCATAGAATCAGTTTGGCTGGAAAAGACCTTTAAGATCATTAAGCCCAACTGTCAGAATCAGCATCAGAGCAGTAAAGTGATGCCAGATTCACTGTCTAGGTTCACTTGCAAAGTACGTGGTAGCTATACTATTAAATTCAGCAGTGTGAGGGAGAATGAAAGTTTCCTAACATCCTGCAAGCTGATTCTATCAACAGACTTGATTCAAAGCAAGCTGTGCAAAGCAGTTGTTTTAGGCTGCAGAAACAGACCATCCAGCCTTATTTTCAAAGGTGCAAAGTATCTGCAAAACCCACTGGTTTTGACAAGAGGGAAAAAACAAAAAACAAAATACAAAAAAAAAATTAAAAAAAACAAACAAACCAACCAGGCTACTACTGCTACTTAAGTGCCAACATATGGATTTCAGGCCTTAATTGCATGCACCGTGGCTTGATTAAATTGCTGCCTGGAGCTTTGCCAAAATAGATTATTTCACTTAGCAAAAGCTGAATCTACACTGTAGTTTTGAAGCTGTAACACACGTCCCAAGGCCACATCCCAAGCTACAATGTAGTATGCCTCAGGTGGTTCAATTTTAGTATACAGAGCTCTGGTTCCCATCGCACTGCCCTCTACTACACTGAGACACTGCAGAATTGACATAACCTTAGACATCAGTTCCTCTGCAGAATCTGTTATCTGTGCCCTTATCTTGTTCCTCATTTAATCAGAATCTGATTTTCATCTGGGCTGTGTTGTAGTGAAGAGTGTTATGGTAGACTATTATCACAGGAAAGGTTTTTTTTTCCTCCCTGTAGCATAGGAAACAGAATTGCAGGCAGTTTGCAGAGACCCTGGGCATACAGCAACATCCAAGGCTCAGAGTCCCCTTGTAAAATGGGAGTGTAGTTCTGCTTCCCTGTATATGAATACTTTTGATGCTTAGACTAAAAGAAATTAGAAATACTTATTTTTTTTTAATAGAAATTTGCTATGTCTGTTAGGGATATCTTTCTGGGATCTGAAGGCTTAGCTACACACTGAGTTACAGTGCTTTAGCTAGGAAATGGACTTCTTTCAAAATGGGTTTGGGAGGAAAAATGCTGAATGATATGTGATATATCCTTGTTACAGTTTAGCTCAAATGAAATCATTTCTGCTAGAATAAACTGAGGCAAGAATAGCAATCCCAGCCCACCTGGTTCTGCAGGAAGTGTTCATGAACAGCTGCATGGAGGACCTGCTAATTACCAAGTCAAAGTGCTCTTTTGGAGTAAGGACATGCAAACCAAAGTACATGAATATGTGGGCATGTAATCAACAGTTACAAAGTCACAGAGGCCTAACAATGCTCAAAGCAATTATTGCATCTTGGTGACCAAACAAGCCTCTCATCCCACCCTGTTGCTTTAAACTGTTTGTTTCAAGCACCACAATGGAAATTAATTTCCACTTTTTCAGTATAAGGCGGATTAATATGTGTTACCACCTAACAGGTTGATCAAGAACCCACCAACTGTTTGCTGAGGGAAACCTGAGGTTAACTTCCCAGCCACAGCACTTCCCAGCCACATGTTTACACCCACAGGCAAAACAGCAGAGTGATTCCTAAAGCTCCCTGTCAAGATACTTCTTCCAAGTAGTGTAGAAGAGGTTTTGTCTTGGTTTAAAATAAAACTGCTGAGAGTTACTTACAAAGACATGTTTTAGCTTCCCAGATAACAGGCTCCCAGAGACCTGAAATGCCAGATCATGGTATCACCAAGGTTGGAAGAGACCTCAAAGATCATCAAGTCCAACCCGATACCACAGTCCTCAAGACTAGAGCATGGCACCAAGTGCCACGTCCAAACCTGCCTTGAACACCTCCAGGGACAGTGACTCCACCACCTCCCTGGGCAGCCCATTCCAGCAGTCAATGACTCTCTCAGGCAACAACTTTCTCCTCACCTCCAGCCTAAACTTCCCCTGGCACAGCTTGAGACTGTGTCCTCTTGTTCTGGTGCTGGTTGCCTGAGAGAAGAAGGTAACCTCCTCCTGGCCACAACCACCCTTCAGGTAGTTGTAGACAGCAAGAAGGTCTCCCCTGAGCCTCCTCTTCTCCAGGCTAAACAATCCCAGCTCCCTCAGCCTCTCTCCATAGGGCTGTGCTCCAGGCCTCTCCCCAGCCTCGTTGCCCTTCTCTGGACACACTCAAGCACCTCAATGTCCTTCTTCAATTGAGGGGCCCAGAACTGGACACAGGACTCAAGGTGTGGCCTAAGCAGTGCAGAGTCCAGGGGGAGAATGACCTCCTTGCTCCTGCTGGCCACACTATTGCTGATGCAGGCCAGGATGCCATTGGCCTTCTTGGCCACCTGGGCACACTGCTGCTGATCATCCTACATGATTTTCCCTCTTACCCCAGAAGGATAGTAGGACATGAATCTCCTTAAGTCCCTTGATTCAGATGGCTGAGGTTGCTGGGAAAGGCACTATGCACATGTGGTTATGCATTAATCTGGCCCAAACAAGAGATTATGCCATGTTACAGTGGAAGACAAGCCACAGAGAAGCAGTGGTCCAGCATCTTTGTTAAAGAAAACATAGAATCTAAATCCCAAGAAATAAGGGTTGTCAGAAAGCAATAAAATTATTTTGGCTGGCTTCACCAGGCTATTCTGATATTGACACTTGAGTCTTTAAAATTTGCCTTGTTTTTTTTTTTTTTCAAAACAGTCTTTTGCCTTTGAATTTTCACAGACACAGTCTGAAACTTTTGAGGAAAATGTAAAAAAATTAATTGATTCAAACATTTTTAATAAGTTTCCCTGAGGAATCTCAAGCACACTATTCCTTTTCATATGATTTTGTCAGCCTGTAAATTGATTTTGCTGGATAGGATTTCAAATTATCAGGAGCAGAACCACAAAGTCTTCTATTTGCATTTAAGAATCAATCTTTCCAGACATTATCAGGAGCTATGGTTCTATGATATTAACAGAGTAGGCTTAGGGATATTGAAGGAAGGTGCATAATAAGGTGTGAAGAAAGCCCACAGAAGCAGGGCTCTGGACAACATAAATCACACCACATTATTGAAAGTTTTTAGAATTTATTAAAAAGTCTAACAATAATAACAAGCAATAATAATAAATCATCACAAACTTACATAAATAAAAATAAAATATAATAAGAATTATAAAATATAATAAATTATTGAAAGTTTTTAGAGTTTATTAAAAGATGTGAGTCAAAGTGATATCCTACAACTCCTGAGGAGTATAGGGTTGGATTGGATGATCTTTGAGGTCTTTTCCAGCCAGATATATTCTGTGATTCTAGCATGCAACAAATGTGTGTAGTGGAGGGGTAATTAATTAATGTGAGATTATATTTTTAACAATTAATATTGTTTATTAATGTTGAATATTCAGAACTCTCACCACCCTGATCACTAATTTTAATAACAATCATTTCTGTGCATCAGTCATGGAAACTTTATATCCAGGTTACAACAGGCTCTAGCAATAACCAGCAATGATCTATAACATGAATTGAACTCGATGGAACTGGCAGAGAAGGCTTTGCGGGCAGTGCACTGCTTGCGGTCAATACTCCGCTTGGCCACTAGATGGACTCAGGGAGCTCCTTTCTGCTTATGGCAGAAGGCAATGGTGAGTTACAAGAGGCTTTAAGGATTGACTCACAAAATATTATCTCCCGACTGGCAGGGCTGGCTACAGCTTCAGACAGTACCCAAAGGCTTTCAGGGAACTCTTGTCATCTCCTGAGACTTCTGCTTCTTCCCAGGATGCTGAGGAAAGGAGGTAGACAAGCTCTGACCTGGTCCTGATCTCCTCTGGATGATCTGTGCATCTCCAGGACACAGACTTCCCGTCTTGGCAGGAGACCTTCAGGTGTGGGCAGGATGTCTTGTGATGTGCAGTCTCAGCACAGTGTCACACTGGCTGTGCAGGCCGATTGCGTGGAGGCATTTAGAGCCTGTTCCTGGCAATTTCCAGGCAGTTCAGTATGCAATAGCATGGATGCAATGGCAGAACACACTGTGTTATCTGCTCCTCTCCTTTTATCCATACAACCCGAGACTAATGGGCCTTTGGACACAGAATAGCCAATCAGAATGGCAGTTAGCCGAACTTGACCATATTAGGTAAAGCCATAGGCTTACTTGACCCTTTTTAGGACAGACACAGGCCTTACACAAGGCATACACAATCTGAACCTGTGTACCTTGTTTACCACAGGATGCAAAACAACTCTGGGCAGGCCAGAGTTCTTAGACTCGGTGCCTCCAGGTTCTTTGTCCTCTTTCCCGTGGTTGCTTCTCTCCGTAGCAGAAGGAGGGAGAGCAGAAAAACGTGTCGGGCAAGCCAGGACATGGATAAGCCTATTTTGGCCTTCTTAGGCCAATATGTCATCTCAGGAGGACTGCAGTCAGAACAGCTCAAAAGGAGCTTAAAAGTAAAAAGTAGGAAAGGTAGGGACTCAGATCTTGAATAAGCAGCTCCAGAAAGTTTGATGAAAGATCTCTACATGTATATCTGTGATAGTTCTATAAAAGAGAAATTTATGTCTTAGTAGTATATTTGGTTATCAAACACAGTGAGTCTTGGCAGAAGATGAATCCCATGAAAGGTATGTAAAACCCCAAACTTTAGTAAAGACCACAGAATGAGATGGAAGCATATTATCTGTTTGTGTCTCCTTCCAAGTATCTAGTGATAGAATAAGCGGGAATGGCCTCAAGCTGTGCCAGAGGAGGTTTAAGCTGAACATTAGGAAAAAGAAATTTCACTGAAAGAGTTGTCAGCATTGAAATAGGCTGCCCAGGGATGTGGTTCAGTCACTATCACTGGGATGTGTTTAAAAGATGGGTAGATATGGTGATTTGGGATATGGCTTAGTGGTGGATGGACTGGGTAGAGTAAGATTAAAGATTGGACTTGATGGTCTTGAAGGTCTTTTCCAATCTAAATGATTCTATGGTTCTAAATACTCTGTTGGTTTAAACAGACTCAGTTTGACAGGAAAAAAATGTCCATCACAGTCCTGGTAAGACCCTAGGACTTCAGTGGCCAGCAGAACAGCTATTCAGCACAGTGCCCTGCTCTCGCTGGAGTATGCTACCAACATTATCTGTGATTGTCAGAACACCTCTTATAGAGAAACTGTTCATGGCATTCCCCAGCTCTTCCTGTTCCATTTTAGAAATCCTTTCAAACTCTGTCTTCTTCCCCTTCTCTCTAGGTGGCAAATTTGCTCAGACTCTTCCAGATACCCCAGATAAGCTATGCCTCCACCAGTGCCAAGCTGAGTGACAAATCCCGCTACGACTACTTTGCGCGGACGGTGCCCCCTGACTTCTACCAGGCAAAAGCCATGGCGGAAATCTTACGGTACTTCAACTGGACTTACGTGTCCACGGTTGCTTCGGAAGGAGACTACGGGGAGACAGGGATTGAAGCCTTTGAGCAGGAGGCTCGGCTCCGCAACATCTGCATCGCCACCTCTGAGAAAGTGGGTCGGTCCAACATCAGGAAATCCTACGACGGTGTGATCAGAGAGCTGCTCCAGAAACCCAACGCCAGAGTGGTGGTGCTCTTCATGCGCGGCGACGACTCGCGGGAGCTGATTGCAGCTGCCAACCGCTTCAACGTCTCATTTACCTGGATTGCCAGCGACGGATGGGGAGCGCAGGAGAGTATAGTCAAGGGCAATGAGCACATAGCTTCTGGGGCGATAACCTTGGAACTTGCTTCTCATCCAGTTAAAGAGTTTGACACCTATTTCCAAAGCCTCAGCCCTTACAACAACAGACGTAACCCCTGGTTCAAGGACTTCTGGGAGCAAAAATTCCAGTGCAATCTCCAGAACAGGAAACCGCATAAAAAGGCTTGTGAGAAGCACTTCACCATTAACAGTTCCAACTATGAGCAAGAGTCCAAGATCATGTTCGTTGTGAATGCGGTGTATGCAATGGCCCACGCCTTGCATAAAATGCAGAGGACTCTGTGTCCAAACACCACCAAACTCTGTGATGCCATGAAGCATCTGGATGGCAGGAAGTTGTACAAAGATTATCTCCTGAAAGTAAATTTTACAGGTAACAACATCTCTTTTGGTACATACAGAATGTCACTGTAATTCATTAAATGTTCCACAGTCACAGTAAGAGTTGCCTTAATTTCCAGTAGAATGTATTGTTGCAGTTCAGATCAAAGTGGCACCTAGGCAAAGCCACTGCTGCTGCAGAACATGAGAAAGAAGTGAAGGGCAAAAACTCTACAAAAAGATCTCGATGTTCCTTCTGTTTCCAGCAGAAGGAAGAGATGGAGGTCACACCATCTGGTCTTGGATGGATTGGGAATGTTACCCTCCATCCTCTAGACTTACACACACACACTTCCATTTCATTCACAGCCAGTTTCGCTTCAACTGGGTGTGATCATTTCACCACCTGCTACACTAGGCCTGCTATGCCTAGGCCAAGACTCGACCTTTTTTCCTCATTTTGTTATGAATTTACACAAAAACTGGACCACAACCAATGAGCTGTGTCCTTGCAATAGTAAAGTAATGCTTCCAACCTCAGAACCAGACCAGTAGAAAATATTTAATATGTGGGGAGAAAGTATTTAAATATGTGGGATGATGCCATTACCTGTGTAGGCTTGACGACAAAGCATAAAAACCTAGACTGGATACAGGCAGGGGTGTTCCTGCCTATGGCAGGGGGTTGGAACTATGATCCTTGAGGTCCCTTCCAACCTTACCATTCTATGATTCTGTGACTTGAAGAGAGGGAGTGGATGATTTGGCAATTGCATGAGCAAACTCCATGGGTAATGGAGGTGCAGAACACAACGTCTCTGTTTTTGCCACTACGTATGGCTGAGCTTAGGCTTGTTATTAATATTACACTATAGCAAGACTGAATAGGTCTACAGAGAAAAATGAGCAGTGTAGAGTATCATGTCTTTTTGTTGTTAAATGCCTAACTTTTTTTCTGAAGCATCTAGGTAGAGCTTGTGTTTATTATTAAACTGATATTCTCCACTGACAGAGCTGATAGTAAGGAAACATCACACTGTGCTTTGCACAAGAAATAGCTCCAAGAGGAATTAAGGATAAATACGTGTATGATACAACAGTCAGCCCCAAGGGAACCTTCATTACCACATTGCAGTATTAACAACACTGGAAACTATGTGAAAAAGTCAGATTGGAACTTGAACGTTTGCTCATTCAGAAGTTTTCCCAGTATTTGATAGAATGATAGATAGAATGGTAGGGCTGGAAGGGACCTCAAGGATCATCTAGTTGCAATCCCCTGCCATAGGCAGGGACACCTCCCACTAGTACTCACTCAAGGCCTCATCCAAGCTGCCCTTGAACACCTCCAGGAAGGGAACAGCCATGACCTCCCTGGGTAGCCTGTACCAGTGTCTCACCACCCTCACTGCAAACAACTTCCTCCTAACATCCAATTTCAATCTCCCCTCTGCCAGTTCAAACCCATTGCCCCTTGTCTTATCATTACAAGACCATGTCAGTAGTCACTCCCCAGCCTTCCTGGAGGCCCCCTTCAGATCCTGGAAGG
>VWZE01008044.1:23973-36844 GCA_013396675.1 Eubucco bourcierii
AGTTTGCCTTACATGCAAGGTGAATTAGGAGGATCAGCCAGGGGGGCTTAGAAGAAAAGTGGTTAGTGAGATAATCAGCAGATAGAAGCCAGAAACTGCTAGACGCCGTGCCCCAGGGAGACACACTGTTATCTATGTTTTGAGTTCCTTTCTTAAACATCTCAGCAAGCCTATGAGTGAAGTAGACATTACCATGTTTTCCTTTCACAGCCTATAGTGTAATTTTCTCTATTAAAATATTCCAATTAGCCTCAAACCAGCACACTAGCTGATGATCCATATCCACTGAAAGAAAGCAGGCAAGAAACAGAACACCAGTGACACCCTATTGCCCCACACATGAACAGTTACATAAACAACGCCTCCTCTCTGATGAAAGGCAGAGGTACAAAGAGAGGAGGAGCCTTGCATGCATAGCCTGCAGCTTGCTGTGAAAGAAATCTGACAAATGGCCCTAAATATATTCAGCCAGTTCCCAGGAACGAGTGGTGGTACATTTGAAACACACCAGTCTGGGTAAATGGTACAGGACATTTATATGACTGCTGTGGGAAGGTGCCAATTTAGACATTTACCCTACATGTTTCAATTAATTTTGCTTCATCACTTAGTCTCTGGTTAGTCAGTTAATGGAGGGGATCGGTGCTTACAGAGTATGGCCCATGTGAGGTAACCCACATAAAATGCAATTTGCCCCTGCATCTCTCGCTATTCACTAAGATTCTTGCTTGTCCTTTGTCTAAGAGCCTGGAGTGAGACTCGCAGGCACAACAATAATGGGATCTGCAGGGAAATGCTTAGGGACCAGCAAACAGCAGAGTTGGATCAGGGGGCTGACCAGGATTTGTACTCTCTTGCTACCACTGTCATTGACATGCTGTGTGACAGGTACTACGTTAACATCTCTTGGGGCCTACTTATTTCTCCTTTTTCATTAAATTGAAATGACTCCGTGGAAGTGAAGTGTGACACAAAGGCATGGTGAGATTCCTTTCCCTTTTGTTTGTGAGATACACAGGGCACATAATTTTCTTGCAAGTCAGTAAGTCATATGACAAATGTTAGGATATCCTGAATCTTTTCTGCCTAATTCCCACTCCCAGCAGCAAGATCTGTAAATGCAAAGCCCAGCCCCTTGATGAACACACTTACTCCATCTCAGTACTTGTTTGGTCTTTCAAAGAGATATAGGCTGGTTTATCTTCTTGATCTTTCCATCTTCTCTGTTCCTTCCCGAGGGCACAAGTGCAGCACTTGATGTTCTGAATTGTGATGCTCTTCTGCTGATAAAGAGATACTGGCTCGAAAGGCTGTTAGTTTGTATTACCAGAACAAAGAAGTGCTGAACAAAAGCAAAAGACTCCATGGGAGAGAGGACAGAGTAGAATCAAATTCTCATCAGCAGCCAGCTGCTACTTGGTGGGGGGGTAGCATGTAAAGGAGACTCTTGGGAGGGCTGTGAACCCAGGAATGAACCCCAATGGAAGGCCACGGATGCAGAAGGCACCATCCCTCAGAGGGATGGAGGGGCTAGTACAACAAACAGATCTGGGTTAGTTCCTTTAACCCATCAGGATGACAAAGCAAACCATCATTATCGTTGCCTGAAGTGCTAGTGGAAGCTTCACAACATTTGACATGTGCCAAGAGGATGAGTTTTTAGCATGGACAGTGTGAAATGGGTGTCCATCTTTTGTGATAAAATGGCAGGGTCCTGATCACCTGTGCTCCATATTTTGTTACCTGGTGTAGCTGCTTCTCTGCAGTGCTGGGCTCCGGGTTGACCAGGTGTGAGGAATCGCAGCAGTGGCATGCAAGAACCAGCATCACCTTCATCTGTCCCAGGGCTGCTGAGCTGCCTGTGCAGGATGACAACCTTGTCACTTCAGGTTGTGGAACTGGGCTTTGGCTTTTCTCACAGCACAGTTAGCAGGGTTGATGGTTGCAGGACTTATTCTGCTGTGAGTCTGGAGAGGGAGCATATGGCCAGAAGGAGGTTGGAGTTAGGATTGTATATGTGTCTCCCTGTCTCCTGTGGCTTTCTGCATCTCCACAGCAAATGTTAGGAAGAATTTGGTTGAACCCTGAAACACAGATCATTCAAAACCTTAGGCAACATATATATGTTTATAACACTGTGTTTCCTACCCCTTTCCTCCTCTGTGGATACTAGTAGCTCCCTGTCAGGTCACTCTCTGTATGATCAGAAATCCAGCTCTTCTGCAGAAAAACCTGTGTCATTAAGTTTATTCCGGGCAAAATTTATAAACTTAAGTTTATACTGGGCAGAATGACTACTCAAAATGAGAAAAGGGTTGTAAGTTGGGTCTGATTAAACCTATTCCACCAGCTGGCCTTTATCACAGAACTGTCTAACCCTAAGTTTCTTTTCTTTCTCCCCACTCTGCAGCAGTTGACACAACACAAAGCAGAAACACAAACTCATCTTCTCACTTAGTCTTGAATATTGGTGACTTCTGTGATGGGAACATACTTCCATGGATCATTTCCATGGTCTACCTGAGTAGAAAAGAGCTAAAAATTCATGATCTACAACCAGATGCCACCTCACTTCTAAGCACAGCAGCATTGCATAAATTCCCCCTCTGGGACTTAGCCACAACTATTTCATGTCAAAAGTTCACTTTGAAGATAAGTGTCTTGCCAAGCTCACATAGCACCCAGATCAACAAATGGTACATCTGCTGCAACAAGCAGATTACAGCTGCAGAAACTTCAAAGCCCAGGTATAAATTTACAGCAGGGACTACCTGTCAGTAGATATGCAGGGTGAAGCTAGAGCTCATATCCAGGCTCTGCATCTGATGGCCCTGCTACTCCATCATCTCATCCAATATGCTCCTCCTCATCAGGTCAGATCCTCTTCTCCTCCAATACTCAAGAAGTCAACTGGAAGGTCCTGCTGACCTTCTTTGTGACACTTATTTGTGAAATAAACCAGAACACTGCTTTCAGCTGAACTTAACACTTTCATGGGTAGATGACATCCAATACCTTGCTAATAATAATTTTTTTTTAAAAGTATTATTCATAATGGGTTTGTATCCAATAAAACCAAGGGAAATAGAGTGAATTCCCCAAGGTATTCATTAAAATGTACATTGAAAAAAAAATGTTTAGGATTTATAGGGGAACATGCTGCCTTTTCCCTGGGACCACAAAGGTGTCATAGCATTTAACATCCTCAAAACAGCCAATAGTCTCTGAAAGAGCACTTGAGACTTGTTATTTCAGAGCAGAGAAGCAAATGAACCTGCAAAATGTTTTCCCACACTTCCCTCTGTACTAAAGTTACATTGGTATATGTGCATATAGAACTGTAGCAAGATTTTTGACAACCTGTTTTTCCTATAGAATCATAGAATCATAGATTGGTAAGGTTGGAAGGGACCTCAAGGATCACCTAGTTCCAACCCCCTGCCATAGGCAGAGACACCTCCCACTAGCACAGGGCACTCAAGGCCTCCTCCAACCTGGCCTTCAACACCTCCAGGGAGGGAGCATCCACAACCTCCCTGGGCAGCCTCTGCCAGTGTCTCACCACCCTCACTGCAAANTTCTCCAGGCTGCAGAGGTCCAACTCTCTCAGCCTGTCCTCCTTGGACTCTGCCCATCTGTCCAGGCGGTCGAGGTGAGGTCCTACTGCAGAGCCCTTCTGCCCTCCAACCCAGCAACATCAGCCCCCAGCTTGGTGTCAGCTGCAAATTTGCTGTGACTGACTCGATGCCCTCGTCCAGATCATCACTGAAGATGTTACAGAGGATGGGGCCCAGCACTGATCCCTGGGGCACACTGCTAGTGCCAGGCCTCCAGCTGGATGTGGCACCATTCACCACCACTCTCTGGGCTCGGCCCTCCAGCCAGTTCCTGACCCAGCGCAGAGTGTTGGCATCCAAGCCACGAGCTGACAGCTTAGCCAGCAGTTTGCTGTGGGGGACAGTGTCAAAGGCCCTGCTCAAGTCCAGGTAGACCACATCCACAGGCCTCCCCACATCCACCTCTGGTTTAGGACTGAGGTATCACAGTGGCAAAGGATTTGCACCCTGGATGTACTGCATGTCACACACTCCACCATGTGAAATGGATACTTGGGTTGGCAGCAGGACACAAACATTTTCATCTCTAGAGCACAATTTGCAAATAACATTTTTATTAAAACTTCTCTTGCTGTGATGGCAGGTCAGTGACCTACCTGTTATTGGTGCCTGTTAACTAGCCAGAGATCATTATGAAATGCTGCCTTTTCATGCTTTCATTTGGTAGTAATTAACAGTAATTGGCCTGAGTGAGCAAAGGCTGAGATTAAACTGTGTTCCTGCCTCTTGAGAGATGCTCCAGTAGCAGAGGCCAAGGTGTTTTGGAGCATTGCTTCCTGTTTAACTTGGGAGCAAGGCGTTGCTGCCTTCTGCCATCAATGCCACCACTACTTGACTTGAAGCTGAGCTCCCATAGGCAAAAAGATGATAAATGCACCTTTAGCAAGGCACAGAGCAGCTACAACTTTTCTTCATAGTCTTGTGCAAGATCCTGAAAGTACATTGCCTTTGGCCTTTACACAGATGGATGCCTTTCCTAGAAAATCTGCTGAAACCACAGGCCAGCAGTTGCTCCAAACTTGTTAAAGCAGCACATTTAGGCAAAGCTACCATGACATTCCTAAAATGGCAAATAGCTCCCCATCTCATTTTCCTCTACTTGAATATTTATATAATATTCCATTTCAGATGAGCTATGAAAAACTGGACATTAAAATATACAGGCAGTGTATTGTATGTAACTCATAGTCAGCTACTTTTGTCATACTAATAACCTACCCTTTAGGCATCCTATAAATCTCTAGATTGCACAGCACCCATGGGGGTGTGTAAATGAGGATGAGATTAGACACCCTGTGTTTACAGAGAGAAACATGACTGGAAAACTGAGCAATTATTTTCATCCAGCTCACATATTTGAGAGACAGAATGTTTGGTAACCTAATTTCTCAAAATCACAGACTTCTGTGTTTGCCTGCTGCTTGTTTTATAATAGTTATTATTCCATCTTTTATTTCACTTGCTAATGTCATGTCAACCCCTACTATTGAGGGTCTGCACAACCAAAGTGCTTGGAGGTGCAGGAAGGCTCATTCATACAGCCCTTTCATCCCCTAGCCACACACACTCACTTTTTCCATCCCATTGGTCTCTACAACATGGGGCAACTCAGGACATTCCATAGGACTGCATTGTTATCCTTGATGCAGATTTACCTGTGGAAGACATCCAGACAAGACATTCATAACAGTTCTGGAGCCCCCAGCACAGGAAGGACATGGAAGTGTTGGAGTGGGTCCAGAGGAGGCCATGAGGATGCTCAGAGGGCTGCAGCAGCTCTGCTCTGAGGACAGGCTGAGAGAGTTGGGGTTCTGCAGCCTGGAGAAGAGAAGGCTTCCAGGAGACCTTAGAGTAGCCTTCCAGTATGTGAATGGGGCCTCAAGGAAGACTGGAGAGGGACTATTGACAAGGTCTTGCAATGACAGGACAAGGAGAAATGGGTTTAAAGAGGATGTTAGGAAGAAGTTGTTTGCAGTGAGGGTGGTGAGACACTGACAGAGGTTGGCCAGGGAGGTTGTGGCTGCTCCCTCCCTAGAGGTGTTGAAGGCCAGGTTGGAGGAGGCCTTAAGTGCCCTGTACTAGTGGGAGGTGTCCCTGCCTATGGCAGGGGGTTGGAACTAACTGATCTTTGAGGTCCCTTCCAACCTTATAATTCTATGATTCTATAGCTGAAAAAGTGTCAGGTGTTCTTCTTTCTCCTTATGACCTGGAAGAACAAGATATGTGAGAAAACAGTTTGGTTCAGGATTCCTAACTCTCACGTTTTATCCTCTAGTTCAGCTCTGGAAAGGCAATGGGAGGAGCAGTTTCTGTTCTGTTACATGCCATGGAAAAGCACTTCCAGAAGAAATCTCAGTCTCACTGTTTAAAGGTTTGAAAAAGGCGAAGGCTATGCTCAGAACATGACCGTTGTCCTGCTGAGAATGAGAAAAAGGACATGAGAAAGAGATTGCCCAGGGACACACTAGGACAATAATCCAGATGTGTCCTGCATTTGCAGAGAATCCTGAGAAAACTGATATTTTCAAAAAGTGATGAAGAAAGCTACAGAAAATCATAAACCCAGATGCCAAATCCCAAAGATAACCGAATGCTATTTTTACCAAACCTCTATTTTCCTTGGCAGCTAATAATTATCCTAGACAGGCAGAACTGAAAACATAATCTACAGAAAAGTATCATTTTCTCCTGGTACCACTTTAATATCACTACATTCCTGGAAGACACCTTCACTTCACCCAGCAGAGCACAGTGTGAAGGCATTTGCAGGCTAACACTGGCCAAATGGGAACTGGTACCAGATCAGTATAGCTGCACTAAGGTGATACTAACCTTCAGCCCAGGCTGGTGCTGCAATTGAGACCTGACTCTTGATCTGAACCCTACATCACTTCCACATAGAGTATTTCCAGGCAAACCTGTCACAAGCTGGCTACCGTACTTGTACTTGTTAAACTGCAGCCCAGATGAGAGTGTGAATCTGTTTCAACCTTCTTTTAAGCCTGAACTGTTCTCTTCGAGCTTGTCTTGCCCAGTTCTACTCGCAGTGCAGAACAAAAAGCACGTTAATAATGCAATCATTTTCTCTCCCTAAAAGGGAGGAAGGGATTTAGCCCAACCTCAACACATCCCTCATGCAAATTTTTGCATCAACCTATATTTTCCACAAACAATCCACACCGTTTGTGTAGCTGTGTCATGAATCAAAAGAAATACTTAGGACAAAAAAAAAAGTTTCAGAGCAACAGCTGAAAGATTTTGCAGATCCTGTCACAAATTCACCTTTCTTATTTGTGCAAATGTTTGTGTTTTTTATCAAAAACCTACTCAGCCTAGATCATGCCTAGCTTCCAAAAGCCAATTAAAAAAAAAAACAACAAAACAACCAGATCTGGTGTTCTATGAAGCAGAAATTCATTTTACATAGAAGTACTCTTCACAAACCTGACCTTCAACTGCAAGCTGGCTGGACCTGTCAGACAGATGTGTTAAAGGGTGACTTCTCTCTGCTTTCTCATCTGTCAGAGCCATGTTTCTGAACACCTCTTCAAAGCACCTCAGAATGTGTGCTTTGGCATCATATGGCTGTTTTATTAGCAGGTATAGAATATAATGTGGAAAGGTATTATATAACTGTTATGGGGGTGAGTCATTTCCTTTGTTCCCTTCTTCCTGCCATGAGCACATAGTTTGTCTGAGGATGTAACAAGTGAATACAAAGAATACTGAAATTCTTCAGGGCAGTGGGAACAACACAGATACTCATGCACAGGCATATCAAAAGTAGGACTTCTATCCCACAAAATCCTAGCTGTAGCATAATTCAGACACAGGAGTAATCCTTCGACGTGCTTTCTCACCTCTTGCTCCAGCCATGGAGCAGTAAATCAACATCAACTTATCTGCTTGCTATTGGGATGCAAAGGAGCTTAGCCTTAAGCCAGAAATAACAATATCTCCAAGTAGCAGTGCTTAAACTTGTGGCATAGAAATCATAAAATAATTATCAAGGTAATTAAGTTGGCTCGTGATGTGTCCACACCAAAACTCACTACTATCTCATAGAATCATAGAATGGTGAGGTTGGAAGGGACCTCAAGGATCATCTAGTTCCAACACACTACCATAGGCAGGGACACCTCCCACTAGCACAGGGCACTCAAGGCCTCCTCCAACCTGGCCTTGAACACCCCCAGGGAGGGAGCAGCCACAACCTCCCTGGGCAACCTCTGCCAGTGTCTCATCACCCTCACTGTAAAGAGCTTCCTCCTAACATCTCCCTACTGTTTAGAAAGAACAACACAGAGCCAAAAGTGGTGACACCTTGCATGGTGGTTGCACAGAGAAAGCAGAGGTTAATGTATCTCATACTATGAAGGTCCCTGCCTCTTCAACCTTGCATCCACTTCTCATCTCCTACAGTTTTGCTTTCCTTGTTCCAAGCCCATCATTTTACTTACCGATAGATGAATCATCTCCTCTCTTCTAGACTAATGGCACATATATATTTAGCACTTTTGCTACAGAAGAAATTCAAAAGTACTTCTGCAAGCTGAGAGACATTCACTTTCTAAATGTGTATGTGCAATTGCTCCTCAATTCAATACAGGTCTCATGCAATATATTTTTCCATTTGCTGCTATACACAGATTCCAGACAATTTGATGGGCAGCAGAACAAACTAATGAAGCAATTCCTTTGTAGGTTTGAAATATTTACCACTTCTGTGGCTGAAATATGAGCTTCAGCTAAGAGAACGCTGTAGTTTATAGCCAGGGAAGGAATTCCACCTTGCTCAACAGGAACAGGGGAAAGGATTAGTGTGAGAAAGATCACAGAATCAGAGTGGTTTTGGTTGGAAGGTTTTATCTGCTCCAAGCTCCCTGCCATGGGAAGGGATGCCTCTCAAATAGACTCAGAGGCCTCATCCAAAATGGCTTTGAACACCCCCAGGGTTAAGGAGGCATCCACAACCTCCCTGGGCAACCTATACCAATCTTGTCACCCTTATACTGAAGAACTTCTTCCAGTCTAAACCTAGTCTCCCTCAGCTTTGAATCATTTGTTCTTATCACTAGACACCGTTATGAAGAGTCCCTCCTCAGCCTTCCCTTCGCGTACTGAATAAAGACGAGTGAAGCGCAGCCTTGTGCAAAGTCCTCACACTGAATCTGTGTGCCACAGAAATCCCATGTAACTCAGTAACTCAGAGCATATGGACTGTCAGGGTGAATATAATAGGTGTGGCATCTGACATAAGTTTGGCTTCCTGATGCAGTGTCTTGTATAGGAAGTTTGGATCAGAAAACCCAGGCACATGCACACACACACACACATGGATGCACACACAAACCCTCTCAAGTGCTCACTCTCTGTTCTTTAAAATTCAGATTTAAAGTAGTTCTGCAGTCAAAGATAATGCTTGGTCTGCACTGACAAAAAGCTCAAAGGCCATTGTGTTAGTAACTTCTTGTTATTCCTTTTATCTTTTCACCATGCAGAGGATATTTTGCATATGCTGGGTACACTGCCTTCTCTCTACAGACTGTGCTCTAAAAATAATCCCCTCTCTTTGCCAAGACTGAATTTCTTTAGTGACCACTAGCTGATTGTGTGTAGCTCCTGGAGCCTCAAGCATCTTCCTTGCCTCTGCTACGGAACTCACCTGCTGTCTTTCTGTCAGAGCACTTTCTCTGTGGCTTTTAATCCTTTACACTAGGTCTTAAATTTGCTACAAAACTCTAGAAAATATTGATCATATATAGAAGTGTATGGGGTTTGTTTGCCAGGCTCTTCTAGACTAAGGAACCTGTAAGAGTTGCCTGTCAGAGAAGGTGGTTGTGGTCTTGTGGCCCTTTCCCTTGCCATATATAGAAGCATAGAATCATAGAATGGTAAGGTTGGAAGGGACCTCAAGGATCACCTAGTTCCAACCCCCTGACATAGGCAGGGACACCTCCCACTAGTACAGGGCACTCAAGACCTCATCCAACCTGACCTTGAACACCTCCAGGGAGGGAGCAGCCACAACCTCCCTGGGCAACATGTTCCAGTGCCTCACCACCCTCACTGTAAAGAACTTCCTCCTAACATCCAGTCTAAATCTTCCCTCTGCCAGTTTAGATCATAAATAAATTTCAGTTTCTCTGAGTGTGTGTTTCCATGGTATTTATGGCCTTAATGGGTGGAAAAGCTGATCACTTGGTACCAGATATTGACCTGCTGTTTCAGGATGAATCTCCACCAGACAGTAGCAAATATAACACTCTAAGAAGCTGCTGCTGGAACTGAAAATATGTGCTGAAAAAAAAAGGCTAAACTTCTTCTTTTACATTTGCACATCTATTTGAATAAATAGGTAATGACTAATCAATGGTCCAGGAACTGAAAGAATAAAAAGCTTATCTTGAAAGACTCTTTAGAGAAGAGAATCTCTCAAGTCAGATGAAGGTCTGAGGCAGTGCTCTTAACGTCCTTTCTAGATCTCTGAAACACTTTATCAGTTTAAGCCTATCAATGTGTCTCTGCTTCTACCATTAAACAGGCAAATAAATCAACATTTTCATTTTACATTTCCCCTGAGGTCCAGTGGTTGCTGTGCCTGCTGCTGAACTGATTCAGTGGAGCAAAACATTAGCAAAAATAATTCTGTGCTCTCAGCTTTATCTCTTCTCCCTGAGAGCAGAGGAATTTGCAAGTATTAATAGGACATGCAGTTTGCATGTTGTAGGATAATACATGCCAGTGAACATTTGATGATATTGGGAGAGGTGGGTGCTGCCTTTGCAGCTGGTGTGTGAATATAAATGAATAGCTTTAAAAGGCAGGAGTCCTTACCTATTATCTCACTATATTTTTACTGAAAGTCATTGTTGTGAGTAGCCCACTTTCACCTCTTGATTGACTGACTCAGTATTTGGTCATACATGAGACATATTCCATTAAATACTGACTTAAGGCATCATTTTTGTAGTTGTGTTTTTCTATTCACTGCATTATTGTATGGAAATGAGTACAAAGAAAATCCAGGCTCAAAGCTTTACAAAGAAAGGTGAGTTGCATTTAATGTATGTGGCAGGCCTTATTGAACACATTGACTTGTCCATCAGCAGCCAGAATTCAGACACCTTTCATATCTGACCTAGTTGAGGATGCCTGTGCTTACTGCAGAGGGGGTTTGACAAGATGACCTTTGGAGGTCCCCTACAACCCAGATCATTCTGTGATTCTGTGATTCTATGATCCTCCTTTTACACAACTTACTTTGTAGTCTAGTAACTGGAGAACTATATTGATGGAGGAAGATACCCATCTCCTTGAGGTAAAATTGTAGCTAAAACCCATTTGGGAATTACCATAGAATCATAGAATGGTAAGGTTGGAAGGAACCTCAAGGATCACCTAGTTCAACCCCCTGCCATAAGCAGGGACACCTCCCACTAGTACAGGGCACTCAAGACCTTGTCCAATCTGGCCATGAACACCTCCAGGGAGAGAGCAGCCACAACCTCCCTGGACAACCTGTTCCAGTGTCTCACCACCCTCACTGCAAACAACTTCCTCCTAACATCCAGTTTAAATCTCCCCTCTGCCAGTTTAAGCCCATTGCCCCATGTCCTGTTGTTGCAGGACCTTGTAAATAGTCCCTCCCCAGCCTTCCTGGAGGACCCCTTCAGATACTGGAAGGCTACTATCAGGTCTCCTGGAAGCCTTCTCTTCTCCAGGCTGCAGAGCCCCAACTCTCTCAGTTTGTCCTCACAGTAGAGCTGCTGCAGCCCTCTGAGCATCTTTGTGGCCTCCTCTGGACCCACTCCAACAGTTCCATGTTCTTCCTGTGCTGAGGGTTCCAGAACTGCACACAGCACCCCAGACGGAGTCTGATGAGAGCAGAGCAAAGGGGTAGAATCCCCTCCCTCTCCCTGCTGCCCACACTGCTCTTGCTGCAGCCTAGGATTTGGTTGGCTGTGTCTATTTCTCTCCACTGACTACAGCAGCTCTGTAAGAAAACTAAACTTCCAATACAGACACTGTAATTAAGTTTATGCTAAAGAAATGCAAGCCACTTTTTTCATATTGTTTTCACAGAGAAAAGTCCTCCACTTCAGAAATTTTCACCATGAGATGTGTGAAACATTTACATTTCCAGCTTTGTCTTCCACCAACGCTGTATCAGAAGTGCCATAACTTGAGCTGCGTAATATGTCTGAGCACAAAGGTTCCTCTGTGTGTTTCGCTGTAACATTTTTCCTTTATTCCATCACTGAAGCATCTTACAACTCCTTTTTTTTTTTTTCCCTCACAAAATATTCAATACATTTGAGCTTCATTTATTTTGAGCTTCATTTATTTTGAGCTTCACTTATGTTGAAGCTGATTTATTTTAAAAAGACGCCCTCAAAATTCGCTACTCGCGGTTTTATTTTCCTACTGGAAACACAATTTCGTTTTGCAACTTACCTCATTATTAGCAATTTGTAGGGTGATTGCTGAGAGTTTTCAGTAGCTCTTTAACAAAAATAATAGCAGTCACTAGATCTGTAGGATGCAGTAAAAAACCTTTATTATACTGCCCACATATCTGGGGAAAAAAAAACCAAACAACAGAGGAGCTTTTGGCATAACATCTTTTTTGCTCTGTCTTGTCTCGAATCTTGCTCAGGCCTTGTGTTATTAAACTATGCACTTTGAAAGAAGTGAACAAAAAACTCTCAGCAATTACTCTGCAAAATGGGTAGTAATGAGGCTGTTTGCAAACTGAAATTTTGTTTCCAGGAGGAAATAAAAACGTGGTATACTGAACTTTGAGAAGATCTGTTCTTTCGAAATAATTGAAGGGCAAATTTATTGAACATTTTTTTCTGATGACCTAATGAGAATGACATAATGAAGTGATCCAGAGGAGGGCCACAAAGATGCTCAGAGGGCTGCAGCAGCTCTGCTATGAGGACAGGCTGAGAGAGTCAGAGTTCTGCAGCCTGGAGAAGAGAAGGCTTCCAGGAGACCTTAGAGCAACCTTCCAGCATCTGAAGGGGGCCAACAGGAAGGCTGGGAAGGGACTATTGGCAAGGTCTTGTAATGATAAGACAGGACAAGTGGAAATGGGTTTAAAGTGGCAGAGGGGAGATTTAGACTGCATGTTAGGAGGAAGTTGTTTGCAGTGAGGGTGGTGAGACACTGGCACAGGTTGCCCAGGGAGGTTGTGGCTGCTCCCTCCCTAGAGGTGTCCAAGACCGGGTTGGATGAGGCCTTGTGTG
>VWZE01008044.1:36931-48823 GCA_013396675.1 Eubucco bourcierii
TTGAGGTCCCTTCCAACCTTACCATTCTATGATTCTATGATTCTATGACCCAGTGCCTCAGAGCTTGTGCACTTCTTTTTTCTATACACTCCAATAAAAACATGCTTCCTTTCCTATGGGCTTGAAATCTTCCATATCTTAGACCATCACAGCTACAGTATTACTAGTCCTAATTAGCAGCATTGCTTTATAAGTAACTAAATCTGTGTCAGCCCATCTGATTTGGGAGTGTCTTCGTATCAAGCCAATTAGGAAATAACAGCCAGAGGGTCTATTTCATGGTTCATTTCGTTCTGATCTCTAAGGACAAACTATCTAACTAAATTATTCAGAGCACTGTCTGGAAACACCTCTCTAATCCTCAAGTCCCCACAGAGGAGAGAATGTTTTAAGCAACTTCCTTTAATATCTTAATAACTGAATCTCTTCATATTTCCTTCAGGCTGACAAAGAACGACAAAGAAATATTGTAAGATATTTAAAACTTCTGTAGCCATCATCTGTTACATGTAGTCTGGAGGTGGAATCAACACCATGTGGCCTCCAAAAACAGTAAGATTCATGTCCCTGTGACATAACCAAGTCCCTCACTTAGTCCAAAAGTGAAGTTTAGCAAAATTAAAATGCAACTTGAACCTCCTACAGAGCTGCACTCTGGATGTATCAAGAAGAGAAGAGTAACCCAGTGCTGAGGTTAACTGAGAATGTCCTCATGCCTCAAACCAGACATAGGGAGCTCATTGCTTCAGGACTGGAAAAAGATCCCAGACAAAATCTCAACTTCTGAACCACTCTTAATATTCAGGGTTTCAACAACAGGCATCACCAGCCAACTCACTTCTACCTCAGACAAAAATATTTCAAAACATATAAAAGACCATCCCAGAACTTACAGTTCCAGTTTTATTTTGTGTGTGTGTGTGTGTGCATGTTATCACCCCAACAGCAGCCACAATTCTTTAGGAGAATGAGTTCCCCTTGCTTTTGTTTATAACATAACTACTTGGCTCGAGGGAGGACTTAGGCAGCTTAAAGTCATAGTTTAATCTCCTCTGTAATTGCAAACTGATCCCTAATGTCTGACATTTCCTAAAGGGGATCATTTCAAATTAAAAGGATTCTATCAGCTGAAAAGTATTGCTGTGTAGGAATCTCACAAATCATTCAAAGCAATTATCATAGAATCACAGAATCATAGAATGGTAAGGTTGGAAGGGACCTCAACGATCATCTAGTTCCAACCCCCTGCCATAGGCAGGGACACCTCCCACTAGCACAGGGCACTCAAGGCCTCCTCCAACCTGGCCTTCAACACCTCCAGGGAGGGAGCAGCCACAACCTCCCTGGGCAACCTGTGCCAGTGTCTCACCACCCTCACTGCAAACAACTTCCTCCTAACATCCTCTTTAAACCCATTGCCCCTTGTCCTGTCATTACGAGACCTTGTCAGTAGTCCCTCCCCAGCCTTCCTGGAGGCCCCCAGTATCTGAAGATCCTGGAAGGCTACTCTAAGGTCTCCTGGAAGCCTTCTCTTCTCCAGGCTGCAGAGCCCCAACTCTCTCAACCTGTCCTCACAGCAGAGCTACTGCAGCCCTGTGAGCATCCTCGTGGCCTCCTCTGGACCCGCTCCAACACTTCCATGTCCTTCCTGTGCTGGGGGCTCCAGAACTGCACACAGGACTCCAGGTGGGGTCTGACAAGAGCAGAGCAAAGGGGTACAATCCCCTCCCTCTCCCTGCTGCCCACACTGCTCTTGCTGCAGCCCAACACTCGGTTGCTGTCTGGGCTGCACTCACACTGCAGGCTCATGTTGAGATTTTCAAAAACCCAGACCCCCAGGTCCTGTTCCTCAGGGCTACCCTCCAGCCATTCCTCACCCAGCTTGTATTTGTGCTTGGCATTGTGCCTACCCAGGTATCAACCTAGCAGATCTATTTAGAAAAGAAAAACCACACAGAAGCCCAAGGGCCACACAAGCAAGAGTACAACATGCACCTGAAAATGCAGAAGATTATGTTTGAGGCAAGTGTTGCACAGGAAAGCTAGATAGGGAGATTTGTTTTCAGACAGGCTGAGGAGAACTACAAGCCAAATGAATTCATCTGATCTTTCAGGCCATTCTTTGTTCATTGTGCCAACATCCACCTTACTTTTCTCCTGGCCTGCTTTATGCTATAGCTTCACAATAGGCCATGCAGACAGCTTGCAAGAGACACCACTTTGCACTGCATTGAGGAGAGCTTGTGCAAGTGACTGTCACTTGGTGCTCCCACTGTCAGCCTGCCTGCTCCAAACTCGGTGATGCTCCTTTCATCTAACTTCAGATGCATATATTAGAGATTTATTTTAGTCAGGGGTTGGACTTGATGATCTTTGAGGTCTCTTCCAACCTTGGTGATACAGTGAGACTGTGATTATGGTCAGTAGGGAAAACAAAACAAACAAACAAACACACTAAAAGTAGAATCCAGTTGGGCTATCCTAGATACCTACTCTAAGGTGAACCTAATCACTTCTGTAGGACTGAAGCTTGAGATTACTACCTTAAATGCAGATACCTATGCCAGAGGTCTTTGCAACTACACTTGAGGAAACATTTCTGTCTCTGACTACTGCAAACATTTTGGGGGTTTATGGCCCATGTTAAAATTCCCTCATCTGAGAGAGAAGTCACAGAGGTGAATGGAAAATCTGTAGACTTAGACCAGAAGATTACATTTGTGCCAAATTAATCAACCTCATTCATTTCTTGAGTGAGGAGAAACACTACTGGATATGACCCAAACACATCCAGGAATGGCAGTGGAGGGGTTGACAGAAAAATACTCTGTGAAAAGTGATATTTTAACCTTGTTCATGACTTAGTAATCGTGCAAATGAACAATCTAGTGACACCTCACTCCCAACTTCCCCTATATTAACTTTTAAACTGCTGTATTTCAATGTCTCTTCTGCCAATTAAGTGTGAAACCAGCTGCATTATGCTGAGGTAGAAGCTAGTGTGGGTGTATCAGGTGTCCATTACGTGATCTGAATGTTCAGCCAAGCAGAAATAAGTCACTTTGACCTCAGCAAGCCATATCTAGGTAAAAGTACAAGAAAATTGAAAGATAAAGATGTTCTCAGGGTTCTTTGTGATACTGTTCAGTCGTTATAGACACAGGTGGGTCTGTTGGACAGACGCACTACATCCTGTTGTATCATCACCAAGGCTTTTCCTTACAGTGCTTTAAAAAGGTATTGCCTAGGAAATGTAACAGGGGGGAGCAGGAAGCATTTTTTTTTTCCCCATTACATAAACAAATACCTTGCTTTTCTTTCTTAAATCAGGAGGTCAGAGATTTTGCAGCACCATCTAGTGAAAGTGGGGAGATTTTACTCAACTTTTCAGAAACTCCAGCCTGTTCTCTGTTTATATTTGCGTTTCTTTTTAATCATGATCCCCTTGCAGTCTATTGGAGGGAAGCCTGTGGGGCCAGCAGGCCACTGAAGAAGGCGCCTTTGGTGCACACAATAGTTCTTTTCACCGTTTCTTTCCAAACCGCACAAAATCCCACAGCTTTTCAAACTGCCAAGCTGAAAAACTGCACAGCTTTCACCAAGCTTTGCTATTAATGGATTGGCCTCCCAGCTAGCGAGCTGTGCCTCTGATCTGTACCTTGTTTGGAAAGAATACACTTTGCAAGGGTAGAGCAGATGCCTGTGTTATTGGATGTGAAGGATATTCTCGGGTGTAGGCATACCTGTCATCGTTCCTACCAGGGAGTGTTGCCGATGATGTTTTCTGTAAGACATCTATACACTCAGCTCTGTGCCAGACACATGCAAGACTCTATGCAAAACATCCTTTCTGGCCCAAAGATTTTGCTGGCAAACAAACCCCAGTCTAATTTCCAAGCCAGTTAAGATGACGCTCATCTTTCCTAGGCTGCTCTGGCTCTCAAAATTTCCCAGTGCCTAAATAGGATTAAAACTGCTTCCTTTGCCTCATCTACTCATTCCAGGTTAAAAAATCCTCTGTATTTTTCACCCAGTTGAGCCAATATGAAGAATTAGATGATTTTCAAAATAGTTTTCCTTTAAAATATTGATTTACCCAATATTAGTGATCAAGGGCACAATGTCCACCTGGAGACCAGTGACAAGTGGCATCCCTCAGGGGTCAGCGCTGGGACCAGTGCTGATTAACATGTTTGTCACTGACATGGACACAGGAATCAGTGCAGCCTCAGCAAGTTTGCAGATGGCACCAAGCTGTGTGGCACAGTCGACTTGCTAGAGGGCAGGGATCCATCCAGAGGGACTTGGACAGGCTGCAGAGGTGTGCCCAGGCCAACCTGATGACGTTCAACAAGGCCAGGTGTAAGGTCCTGCACCTGGGTAGGCACAATCCCAAGCACAAATCCAGGCTGGGTGGTGAATGAATGAGAGCAGCCCTGAGGAAAAGAACCTGGGTGTCTGGGTTGATGAAAAGCTCAACATGAGCCTGCAGTGTGAGTGCAGCCCAGAGAGCAACTGAGTCCTAGGCTGCATCAAGAGCAGTGTGGGCAGCAGGGCAAGGGAGGGGATTGTGCCCCTTTGCACTGCTCTCCTCAGACCCCACCTGGAGTCCTGTGTGCAGTTCTGGAGCCCTCAGCACAGGAAGGACATGGAAGTGTTGGAGCGGGTCCAGAAGAGGCCATAAAGATGCTCAGAGGACTGCAGGAGTTCTGCTATGAGGACAAGCTGAGAAAGTTGGGAATCTTCAGCCTGGAGAAGAGAAGGCTTTGAGGAGACCGTAGAGTAACCTTCCAGTATCTGAAGGGGGCTACAGGAAGGCTGGGGAGGAACTATTGACAAGGTCTTGTAATAACAGGACAAGGGGCAATGGGTTTGAAGTGGCAGAGGGGAGATTTAGACTGGATGTTAGGAGGAAGTTGTTTGCAGTGAGGGTGATGAGACACTGGCACAGGTTGCCCAGGGAGGTTGTGGCTGTTCCCTCCCTGGAGGTGTTGAAGGCCAGGTTGGAGGAGGCCTTGAGTGCCCTGTACTAGTGGGGCATGTTCCTGTCTGTGGCAGTTTGTTGGAACTAGATGATTCTTGAGGTCCCTTGAGAAAGAGGCTTGGATACACTGATTGATGAGAATCTCACCAAGTGCCGGTAGAGCGCTTGGTGCCATGTTCTAGCCTTGAGGTCTGTGGTATCAGGTTGGACTTGATGATCTTTGAGGTCTCTTCCAACCCTGGTGATACTGTGATAGAGCGTTCATGTAGCCCAGAAGTCAAATTGTATCCTAGACTGCACCAAGAAGAGTGTGGTCAGCAGGTCAAGAGAGGTGGTTCTGCCCCTTCACTCTGCTCTTGTGAGACCCCACCTCAAAAACTACGTCCAGCTCTGGTGTCCCTTCATAAGAATGACACAGAGACATCGTATCAAGTCCGAGGAGGGCCACAAACATGATCCAAGGGCTAGAACCTCTGCTGTGAGGATAGGCAGAGGGAGCTGGGCAGTTGGTGAGCCTACAGAGGAGAAAACTCCAGTGGAACCTTATAGCTGCCTTCCAACACGTGAAGGGATCCTAAAGGAAGACTGGACAGAGTCTTTTCATAAAGGTGTCTAGCAATAGGACAAGGGGGAATGGTTTTAAGCTGAAGGAGAGTAGATTTAGACTGGATCTTAGGAAGAAATTCTTCAGTATAAGAGTGGTGGGATGCTGCAATAAAATGCCCAGGGAGGTTGTGGATGCCTCTTCCCTGGGGGTGTTCAAGGCTAGGCTGCAGGAGGCCTTGAGCAGGAGGCCTTGAGAGGCCTCCCTGACCACAACAGGGAGGTTGGAATAGAATCATAGAATCATAGAATNAGTCTAAATCTCCCCTCTGCCAGTTTAAGCCCATTGCCCCTTGTCCTGTCATTACAAGACCTTGTAAATAATCCTTCCCCAGCCTTCCTGTAGGCCTCCTTCAGATACTGGAAGGCTACTATCAGGTCCCCTTGAAGCCTTCTCTTCTCCAGGCTGAAGAGCCCCAACTCCCTCAGCCTGTCCTCATAGGAGAGCTGCTCCAGCCCTCTGATCATCTTTGTGGCCCTCCTCTGGACCCACTCCAACACTTCCATGTCCTTCCTGTGCTGAGAGTTCCAGAACTGCACACAGTACTCCAGGTGGGGTCTGACGAGAGCAGAGTAAAGTAAAGAGAAAGCAGAAGAGATGATCTAAGGTCTCTTCCAACCGAAGTCATTCTGTGGCACTACGTAACTCACACTGGGGTAGCTGTGCAATTGAAGCCGTGCATTTGACAGAAGATAACAAGTGACCAGTCTGCAGTTCAGCTTGCTTACCTGTGGTTCCACTGGTGCCACTGCACCTCAGGAGCTGGCCTGTGCAGCACTGGAGAGAGTAAATTGGCTCTTAGAAGGAGGCTGCTGTGTTAACAGCTTCTACAATCTGTTTAAGTGTTGTGAATAATGAAATAAGACACTGGCAATGACAACACATTATTGAAGAGCTGTTAAGTGCTCCATTATGATTTCATTTTAATGCTGCTTCTGGATGAGAGAGCTTCCCTCATGCCTGTGCATGAGGAGGAGGAGGAGGGAGAGTAGGGAAGCTGCTTAATATGCTTATGGTTGACCTATATTCTTAATTTAGCTAGTTGTTGGAGAATGTTATTTCCAAGGGGACTGGCCATTATAGGGAGAGTTATGCTGCCCTTTAATTTTTGTGCTTTCTGAGGTCTTATTGAGCTACACAGCAATACAACAAGATGTCAAGAGTGAAGAAAAAAGACAAAATAATCCTCTTACACATTCCTCACTTACCCCAACCTAGTGTGTTATCCTGAAAACCAAGAGTGTACACCACTGCCATTGACAGAGGTGAAGTGGTAAAGTGAAGGAGAGGGCAGGGATAAAGAAGAGGTAGAGTCCTGGCTCAAATCCAGAAAAGACTGTAAGTGAGAAAACATTATCTTCTAACCTTTTCCTAAAATAAGCATATAAAGTTGGGAAAGAAATGCACTCCAAGTCCAGCACATGCAGAGGTGCAGGTTATGCATCTGTTGGGGTCTCTGTGCCAAAAAAAACACTGTCCCTGTTGCTGACCTTAGCTTGAGTACTTTGAAATAAGGAAGGTTGTGTTCTAAAGGAGTAAAGGTGGAAGAATTTGGCTTCAGTGATTTACAGAAGATAAATAAATCTACTGCAAGAAATCCAAAGTATCTGGAGGGTGAAATGGAGGAAGATATTAGATCCTTATACAATACTGCTCATGCTGAAGCACAGGATGGGCACAGAAGCAGGGAATGAGATTTATTCCAGCAATGACAGTAGAACCACTTCTGTAACCAAAGACACTGGGGAATGATATTGTCTTTATTGTTCACCAATGGCAAAAAAAAAACCAAACCAACAATGCTTTTGCTTCCTGCCTATAAAGCTGTTCACCTAAGATGTTACAAGTGTCTAATAAATCACGCAGTAAATGCAATTTCCTCCTACATTTTTAATATTTCTTCATTCTCCACACAACCCTCACCTGGCAGAAAAACAAAAACTCTCCAGAGCTTAGCAGTTGGAAGTGTTACAATATTGATTTCACAGAAGGTCACAGATCCAGTTTGTGCTTTTTTTCATCTATTCCCTAAACAAGCTACAGGACCAAAGCAGCACATGCTGGGAACTTTTGACAAAACAACAAAAATATCAGAAACTGGTAAGGCTGAAGCAAACCAGAAGGGATTCAAAACATCCTACAACACAGGGAGAAGTGAAAAAGGCATAGTAAGAAATTGTTCAGAATTTTATAGTTATTTCTCAACCATCTTCAAAATAAATCANATTCTATCTATTAATCCTCTATTCTACTTCATTCCAGACTTTTATCCTCAAAACTGACAATTTAGATTTCCTTATACCAGAGCAGCTGAAGGTGTGAGGCTGGCACAGGTTGCCCAGGGAGGTTGTGGCTGCTCCCTCCCTGGAGCTGTTCAAGACCAGGTTGGAGGAGGCCTTGAGTGAGCTGTACTAGTGGGAGGTGTCCCTGCCTATGGCAGGGGGTTGGAACTAGATGATCCTTGAGGTCCCTTCCAACCTTACCATTCTATGAGTCTATGATTCTATGAATTACATCAGCCAGTGCTGAGTCTCAGTAAGAAGCAGATCTTTCTTTCAAAAGAAAATGTGGAATGTAACAGTCATGTACACTGGGGGAAATAACTGGAAATCCATTTGTACCCAGAGCAAAAAGTGTAAGGACATTGGTAATCTAATATTTACAAACATCTCATGCAGCAAAGCGAAAAAGAATTTTATTATCTGAGGGGTTTTTCTCTTCCAAGTCCAAATACGAGAGAGATACAGACCTCTCACCTTACTTGTTGACACTTGAATTGGATTCTGTAAGCTGTCAGGCACTTGTGCTCAGCAAAGAGATGAAAAAAACCATCTGCATCTCCATAAATAACATTCTTTGTTTCTTGCTTTTTCACAGCTCCATTCAACCCTCCCAATGCTGCAGACAATATGGTCAAATTTGACGCCTATGGAGATGGGATAGGACGATACAACGTGTTCAACTTCCAGTACACTGGAGGCAGATACTCTTACGTGAAGGTTGGCCAGTGGGCAGAGACCTTGTCACTTGAGGCTGACTCTATCCATTGGTCCAGGAGCTCCATCCCTGTCTCCCAGTGCAGTGACCCCTGCGCTCCTAATGAGATGAAGAATATGCAACCGGGAGATGTCTGCTGTTGGATTTGTATCCCCTGTGAAACCTATGAGTACCTGGCTGATGAATTCACTTGTGCTGACTGTGGACCTGGAAAATGGCCCACAGCAGACCTGACTGGCTGTTATGACCTACCAGAAGACTACATCAAGTGGGAAGATGCTTGGGCGATAGGTCCTGTTACCATTGCGTGTCTGGGCTTTATTTGCACTTTTATGGTCATTGCGGTGTTCATCAAGCACAACAATACCCCCTTGGTCAAAGCTTCTGGTCGTGAACTGTGCTACATATTGCTCTTTGGGGTCTTCCTGTCTTACAGCATGACTTTCTTCTTCATAGCCAAACCTTCCCCAGCTATCTGTACCCTGCGTCGTTTGGGGCTGGGAAGTTCCTTTGCCGTCTGCTACTCTGCCCTTCTGACAAAAACGAACTGCATAGCCAGAATATTTGATGGTGTAAAGAACGGTGCTCAGAGGCCCAAGTTCATCAGTCCCAGCTCTCAAGTCTTCATCTGCCTGAGTCTCATTTTGGTACAGATTGTGGTGGTGTCTGTGTGGCTTATCTTGGAGGCCCCTGGCACCAGGCGGTACACTGTTCCCGAGAAGAGAGAGACTGTCATATTGAAATGCAATGTCAAAGATTCCAGTATGTTAATCTCCTTAACATATGATGTGATCCTGGTGGTCTTATGCACTGTCTATGCCTTCAAAACAAGGAAATGTCCAGAGAACTTCAACGAAGCCAAGTTTATCGGTTTCACAATGTACACCACATGCATCATTTGGCTGGCTTTTCTCCCCATATTTTATGTGACATCCAGTGACTACAGAGTAAGTCTTTGGATATGTGTTTCCATAAAGTGCGTGTGTCACTTTAAAGGACCACCTTGGTATTTGCTAAAAGCTTCTTTCACTGTTTTTTGTCCCCTGGATCTCTTGCAAAAAGAAAAACAAAAGCTGTTTCAACGTTAATATAGAATCACAGAATCATAGAATGGTAAGGTTGGAAGGGACCTCAAGGATCATCTAGTTCCAACCCCCTGCCATAGGCTGGGACACCTCCCACTAGGACAGGGCACTCAAGGCCTCATCCAATCTGGCCTTGAACACCTCCAGGGAGGGAGCATCCACAGCCTCCCTGGGCAACCTGTTCCAGTGCCTCACCACCCTCACTGTAAGGAACTTCCTCCTAACATCCAGTCTAAATCTCCCCTCTGCCTAAGCATGTGACCAACTTTTAGCTCGTTTTTAAGAAAGTTGATATCATTTCATCCTGAGCATGGAAGGGATAAGTAGAGCCAGTCTGAGTGTGATGGAAATATCCCATGTGGATCGAGTATTTATGCTGGTGTATCAATGTGTGAAGTCCTAACAGAAAAAACTCATACAGCATGGGCTGGGATGAGTCATAATGAGTTATCTGGTGGAGGTGGGCCTTAAGTTAAAAACTGAGCTAACTGGTCTCTTTCCACAAAATAATCTGCCACTCCAACATGATCTTTTATCCTGAATAAATAAATAAATAAATGAATAAAGATCAGAAAGTCATAGAATGGCTTAGGTTGGAAGGGATCTTAGACATCATCTACTGCAACCTCCCTGCTATGGCCAGGGAGACCTCCCAGCAATCATCTACTGCAACCTCCCTGCTATGGCCAGGGAGACCTCTCAGCAATCAATCTACTGCAACCTCCCTGCTATGGCCAGGGAGACCTCTCAGTAATCATCTACTGCAACCTCCCTGCTATGGCCAGGGAGACCTCTCAGTAATCATCTACTGCAACCTCCCTGCTATGGCCAGGGAGACCTCTCAGCAATCATCTACTGCAACCTCCCTGCTATGGCCAGGGAGACCTCCCAGCAATCATCTACTGTAACCTCCCTTCTATGGCCAGGGAGACCTCTCAGGTAGACTCAGTTAACCAAGGTCTCATGCAACCTGACCTTGAACACCCTCAGGAAAGAGGCATCCAAAATCTCCCTGGGCAGCCTATTTCAGAGTCCCACCACCCTTGTACTGAAGAACTTCTTTCTAAGACAGTCTAAACCTACTCTTCCTCAGCTTCAAAACATTCTCTCTTGTCTGAACATTCCCTCTTGTCCAATCCCTCACACTCTTGTGAAATGTCTCTGTCCAGACTTTCTGTAGGTCCTCTTCAGGTATTGGAAGGAATCTATAAGGTGCCACCAGAGTTTTCTCTTTTCTAGCCTGAACAACCCCAGCTCCCTCAGCCTACCCTCATAGCAGAGATGTTCCAACCCTTGAATCACTTTCTGGCCCACCTCTGGGCTTATTCCAACAGTTCTGTGTCCTTCATATGATGGGGACACCAGAATTGGACCAAATATTCAAGGTTGGAGTCTCAGAAGAGCAGAGTAATGGGGCAGAATCATCTCTCTTGACCTGCTGGCCACACTCCTCTTGATGCAGCCTAGGATACAATTTGCTTTCTGGGCTGCATGAGCACACTGCTGGCTCATGGTGATAAGGAAAGAGTTTCAAAACGTCCTATGAAACAGGAAATATTATGCTTGAATACAGAACTTTTTTTTTTTTTCCTCCACTTTGTAGGGGATAAAACACATACTTCAGTGAGCAGAAAAAAATTGGCCAGCCTTCACCAACAAACTTTAAAATGTTAAATGCTTTAAATTGTCACATAGTGTTGCAAAGCTTCAAGTTCAATAAAATCATATTTTTGGACAGAAAGAAATTGACTCAGGAAAAGATTCAGAACTGCTCCACTGGAAATCTCACAGTTATTATGATGTGAGAAGTGACTGCTGGAGCTGCCCTTTACAGGAGTTTGCAGTGAATTAATTCAACTTTCTGACCAGAAAAAGGTAGATTACAGAATCACAAAGTGATGGGGGCTGGAAGGGACCACTAGAAGTCCTTGAGTCCAATCTCCCTGATAGAGCAGGTTCACGTAGAGGAGTTTGCAAAGGAACACATCCAGACAGGCTTTGAAAGTCTCCAGAGAATGAGACTCCACAACCTCTCTAGACAGCCTGTTCCAGTGCTCCAGCATCCCCAAAGCAAAGAAGTTTTTCTTATGTTTAGATGGAACTTCCTGTGTGCTCATTAGTGACTATGGGCCCTTGTTCTTTCACTGGGCACCACTCAAAAGAGGCTGCCCCATGCTCATAGAATCACAGAATGGTAGGGCTGGAAGGGATCTCAAGGATCA
>VWZE01008044.1:48892-63290 GCA_013396675.1 Eubucco bourcierii
CCCCTTCAGATACTGGAAGGCTACTATCAGGTCCCCTCGAAGCCTTCTCTTCTCCAGGCTGAAGAACCCCAACTCTCTCAGCCTGTCCTCACAGCAGAGCTGCTGCAGCCCTCTGAGCATCTTTGTGGCCTCCTCTGGACCCACTCCAACACTTCCATGTCCTTCCTGTGCTGGGGGCTCCAGAACTGCACACAGGACTCCAGGTGGGGTCTGACAAGAGCAGAGTAAAGGGGACAGAATCCCCTCCCTTGCTCTGCTGGCCACACTTCTCTTGCCTCAACCCAGGACTCAGTTGGCTGTCTGGGCTGCATGCTCACACAGTAGGCTCATGATCTCCACCCTTTAGATATTTACAAGCATTCATAAGATCCCCTCTCAACCTTCCTAGTCTAGAAACTCAGGTCTCTCAGATTCTGCTCCTATAAGAAATGCTCAATTCCCCTATCATTTTTGTAGCCCTCTGTTGCATTCTCTCCAGTAGTTCCCTGTCTCTCTTAAATTGGGGAGCCCAGAACTAGACATAGTTTACAGTGGTGTTGTTACCAGTAGTATGTACAGGAAATGTCATGCAAAACCATGGAGCTAATAATACTCCAAGACATTTATGTCATGACTGCCCTGGAGTAGCATATTTAACACTATTTTTCTGAGCTAAGGAAAGATGCTGAAAAACCTCAAGAAAACAAGGATAGATAACAAACCATGCAGCAAGGCACACAGAGTGACAGTAAAAGAGCTAAATATATTTAGTCTAGACAAGAGTAAAGCCAGGGAGACATGATGGCAGACTATAAATAATTTCAAGGCAACAAAAAGAGAGAAGAGGATTATTGAGTCTCAGGAGAAATTAGAATGGCGAGTAATGGATTGAAGCTAATGAAGGAGAAGTTTAAGGAGAGCACTGGGGAACAGCTCCTGACACCCAAAGTAATCATAAAGACAGACTCAGAAGGAGGGCAATACCAGTGCAGACAGTCACATGAGTGGGCAGCACAGACACTAATGGTCAAGAGGAGCATGACTTGATTGTTCAAATGGCATTGTGCAGCCTTATCTCCTGAGTGGGATTTTCAAAACCACCTGTAGGCATTTAATGTTAAGTGGAGGGTTCCAAATAAGCCAACTAATGTGCTACCAAATAGATGGGAATTGTGGTTTAACATTTTTTCATACTATCATTCCATGTCAGGAGGGTTTTTTAAAACCCCATCATAGATGTCAGCACTTCTGAGGTTCCATTAAAATGCCCTTATTTAACTTCCATGCAATGTCACATGTTGACTCTGGGTCAATCCGTGCCATCCCAATGCAGACAAATATTAGTGGCATCACCAATAACCAACCTTAGAAACATAACAACAGAATCAGAACAAAAAGGGCATGTTGACTAGCTTGAGATGTTATTAGCACAAATATCATTTAGGACTCCCTGGAGGTGTTCAAGGCTAGGATAAAGCCTTAAGCGACCTGTTCTAGTGGGAGGTGTCCCTGCCTATGGTGTGGGGATGGAACTAGATGATCTTTGAGGTCACTTCCAACCTAAACCATTCTATGATTCTGAAAGAAAACCGAGAGCTTCTAGAAACACATCCAGAGATTTGGTGTTGATCTCATTGTATTAGTTAAAGAATATTACAAATAAATAAATAGGTAGATAGGGAGAGAGAGAGAGAGAGAGAGAGACACAGATAGATAGATAGATAGAGAGAGAGAGAGATAGAGAGATAGAGAGAGAGATAGATAGATAGATAGATAGATAGATAGATAGATAGATAGATAGATAGATAGATAGACAAACAGATAGATAGACAGATATATAGATAGACAAATAGATAGATAGATAGATAGATAGACAGACAGACAGATAGATAGATAAACAGATAGACAGACAACTAGATAGACAGATAGATAGACAGACAGACAGATAGATAAATAGATAGACAGACAGATAGATAGATAGATAGATAAACAGATAGATAACTAGATGGATAGACAGATAGATAGACAGACAGACAGANGATAGACAGACAGATAGACAGACAGACAGACAGATAGATAGATAAACAGATAGACAGACAACTAGATAGACAGATAGATAGACAGACAGACAGATAGATAAATAGATAGACAGACAGATAGATAGATAGATAGATAAACAGATAGACAACTAGATGGATAGACAGATAGATAGACAGACAGACAGATAGATAGGTAGATAGATAGACAAATAGATAGACAGACAGACAGATAGATAGATAGATAGATGAACAGATAGACAGACAACTAGATAGATAGACAAATAGATAGATAGATAGACAGACAAATAGAGAGAGAGATAGGCAAATAGATAGATAGATAGACAGATAGATAGATAGATAAACAGACAGACAAATAGACAGATAGACAGACAGAGAGATAGAGAGATCGAGATCAGGATAGAGATAGAGAGAGAGAGAGAGAGATAAACAGATAGATAGATAGATAGATAGAAAGAAGAACAAAACCCTAAGGTAGTTCAGGATAGTATACATCCCTACAAATACTGAAGCAAAAACAGCTTTGTATGACCCCTGTATGGCAGGTGCCAGACAACGTGTTAGATGTACCAGAATGGCATCTTGCTGTAGAATGACAGAGCCCCTAGGCATCCTGCAACCCCAAAGTTGCAAAGTGGCAGCCATTCTCAAGAGATGAGTCTAGGTCAATCCTAGAGAGGGATAGTGGACACTGACACTACCCTGTGGCATCCACCTTGCTTTTCACATGAGCACAGCATTCAGCAAATTTTCTGTGCAGCTGTCTTCTGTGCACATTTTCTGCATGCTGCTGAATCTGTTAGCTCCCCAGCGCTTCCAGAGGGCTTTTCACAGCACCTGCAACAAGAATAACAAACTTCATCTAACCAAGAATCAGCTCGGACAAAAGCTCCAAGCTGGTCAAGAACAGCTGACAGAACTCCTAAGGAGTTGATGGAGATTGTTACAAGTCACAGCATCCTGGAGCAATTCACTCTCAGCAGCAGTAAGCCACCTTGATATTCCTAGAAATGTTGCCAAGAGTCCTCCAATAATCCCAGAAGTTGTTCATAGAATCATAGAATGATAAGGTTGGAAGGGACCTCAAGGATCATCTAGGTCCAACCTCCTGCCATAGGCAGGGACAACTCCCACTAGTACAGGGCACTCAAGGCCTCATCCAACCTGGCCTTGAACACCTCCAGGGAGGGAGCAGCCACAGCCTCCCTGGGCAACCTGTGCCAGTGTCTCACCACCCTCACTGCAAACAACTTCCTCCTAACATCCAAGTTGTTGCCAGGATGTCTAGAAGATTTCAGAGCAGAGGCCAGAAGGTGCTTTGCAAATGATTCTGGTGGTTGACTCTTTTATCTGTACTGTCAAAAATTTCAAGGAGAGCTCCCTGAAAAGATAGATGTCTCTGATGCATTCATTTTCATGCAGAGACCCACACTGATTTTAAAGTAAAAAAAAATAAAATGAATCCTGATGTTGTTAAATAAGCAAGTAGAAGATAAATTCAAGGCAGCCTAAATATCTAAAGGCAAAATAAATAAATATTTAATTAAATATTTAAAGGCAATCTCAATCTGAGTGCTTAGGAAAAGAATCCTTAAGAAATGCAGCAATAACAAAGGAAAGGGAAAGCCTGTGTGTCAAACTGCTTATAATGAAATCAGAGGTCCAAAGTTTCTTCCCACATTTTCTTTAGGGTTAATTGCATCCAAATGAGCTGTAGTCATTCCTGCCTTGTCTAGCAGGATTGCTTCTGTTCTGCCAGCACAATAGTGTCCATGAGGCTGGGTTACAGAGCAAACCACTGAAGTGACCTGGGTTAAAAGGAACCCTGAGGCATGGAGCTATTTTTAATCCAAGTCATTTCATTGATTGAATGTATAATTATGTCAGCACAGCTGAGCTGCTCAGAGAGGCACAAACTCTAGCAGAGCAGGGTAGGGAGGAGGGCATTGTTAGTGGAGTGAACTCACCTTGAAACTGTTAGCTTTGCTTATTCTTGTTTTTATAAGAAAAATCCCAGTGCTGTATTCCGTACCTGCCCTGAACTGACTGCAAATCCCTGTGGATGAAATGCAGGCAAGGGAAGGAGAAAGTGCAACTGGAAACAACTAAGGTGTCCCTTTCTTATGCTGTCTCTGTAGAGCCTTCCATGTTCACTCACCCTGTGAAAGTTAAGCTCCTTTATATGATGCTTGCCCCATCTACCTTAGGTAGAATGATTTTTATATGATCACATTAATTATACTTACTGCTGACAAAGCACTTGGTGCTAAGTATATATAGAAAGCAACAAAGTCCATTCCCCACTCTGTTTTTCAAATTTGCACCAATTATTTCTGACAAAGAGATATGAGAAGCATTCCTGTGGAAGAAGGCTAACCTCCAAAGACTACAAGAGTTTAAACTAGGGAAAAATGAGCCATAATCATTCAAATTAAACAGTACAGTTTAAAGTAGTTTAATTCATCATCTTAATTAGGGAATCTGTTTGGAATCATAGAATCATAGAACAGTAAACTTGGAAAGGACCTCAAAGATCATCTAGTTCCAATCCCCTGCCATAGGCAGGGACACCTCCCACTAGTACAGGGCACTCAAGGCCTCCTCCAACCTGGCCTTCAACACCTCCAGGGAGGGGGCAGCCACAACCTCCCTNTAAGGTCTCCTGGAAGCCTTCTCTTCTCCAGGCTGAAGAACCCCAACTCTCTCAGCCTGTCCTCACAGCAGAGCTGCTGCAGCCCTCTGAGCATCTTTGTGGCCTCCTCTGAACCTGCTCCAACACTTCCATTCCTTCCTGTGCTGGGGATCCAGAACTGGACACAGGACTCCAGGTGGGGTCTGACAAGAGCAGAGCAAAGGGGTGGAATCCCCTCCCTCTCCCTGCTGCCCACACTGCTCTTGATGCAGCCCAACACTTGGTTGCTGTCTGGGCTGCAAGTGCACACTGCAGGCTCACGTTGAGCTTTTCATCAACCCAGACAGTGACAGCAAAGTTGCACTAACAAAAGCCCCAAGGGAACTACTCTAAAATCCAGCAGCCTTACAAATTATTCATTTCTGAGCCAAAAACTTATGCCAGGGCACCTTTCAGGTCAAGTTTCACAAGTGTCATCAGCTCTTATCTGTACTCAACACCACACCTATATTCCTGCAGAGGATTGTTCAGATTCTCTTATTAGGATTGAGGCTGGGGACTAAACTGGTTTTCAAATGGAAGTCTTCCAAGAGCCACCTAATGTAAATTCATATAAAGGTTTTGCTTATAAACTGTGTGAGAGGCATTATAAAGGATTTTCTGATCAATTTAGAAATCAATAGCATGAGAGATGAGGAAAGGGGAGCTGAGCTATACATTCTCTACTAAACTAAGAATATGATCAGTCTCCCCTGATAGCCAAACAGGTCCACACCAGCACCCTGCACCTCACTCATATGATCTTAGGGTTGTCAAAGATCAGGATGAGATGGATGTTCAAGCCAGCCTGTACTAGTGCAAATCCCCCAGAGCTGTAACTCCTGTATGATAATGTTTCTAATAGATTTCATTTCAGAGCTTGCCATTCTGAAACTCTGCTCTTTGCACCCATTCTCTCCTAGGTGCAAACCACCACCATGTGCATCTCTGTGAGTCTGAGCGGCTTCGTTGTGCTGGGCTGCTTGTTTGCACCCAAGGTGCACATCATCCTCTTCCAGCCTCAGAAGAATGTGGTCACTCACAGACTCCATCTCAACAGGTTCAGTGTCAGTGGGACCGGGACCAATTACTCCCAGTGTAAGTAACAAAACTGCGGTGAGTTTGGGTAAGGGCAAAATGTGAGTTTCGCCAGCAACAAAAAGACTTTCGTAGGCTGGAGTTTGTACCTCACAGAAACATCACTTCGTTTGTGTCTAGAGAGAAAAATCCATCCTCCTCCCATGGGAAACAGCTCAGAGCCCACTCTGGAGCTCATGGAAAATAGGTAGAAAGCTTTCAGCAGGCTCCAAGTCCAGCTGCTGCACAAATCAAGTACAGCCTGTCACTCACTGTCACTCTTACAGCAGCGACAGAACCATTGCCCTGGAGGATTCCTGTCAAAATGACACACTGACAGGACCTGGGCCACAATGCAGCATGCCCTAAATGGCTCTTACCACCTGCATTATAAGGACAGGCTCCAAGGCTGCAGAAAATGCATGCAAGAGATGCCATAACCTTTATCTGTATGCAAAGTGTGAGCAATACCCTTTTTCAAGTGCCACAACTAGAACAAACAGTTAAGTGCTGTGTTGCAAGGATGATTCATCTGCTCTGACTCCCTCCTTTCCCTCACCTTCAGCCTCTTTATCCCAAGCAGATTAACATCTGTTATCTTGTTTTGAGGCCATTGCTCCTCTTCTGGATAAATTGCTCAGAGATTTTGGGGGATTTAAAAAAAAAAAAAATTCATCTGTATGTCTTCTGGGTTTTTTTCCTTGCCAAGGATGGCAGCACACAGAATCCTGCTCACAGAGCTCTGTGGACATGTCTAACCTAGGAGGGTAATTGAAAAAGCACTCTACAACCTAACAGAAGCAAGGANTTGGAAGGGACCTCAAGGATCATCTAGCTCCAACTCCCTGCCATAGGCAGGGACACCTCCCACTAGTACAGCTCACTCAAGGCCTCCTCCAACCTGGCCTTCAACACCTCCAGGGAGGGAGCAGCCACAACCTCCCTGGGCAACCTATGCCAGTGTCTCACCACCCTCACTACAAACAACTTCCTCCTAACATCCAGTCTAAATCTCCCCTCTGCCAGTTCAAACCCATTGCCCCTTGTCCTGTCGTTGCAGGACCTTGTCAATAGTCCCTCCCCAGCCTTCCTGTAGCCCCCTTCAGATACTGGAAGGCTCCTATCAGGTCCGCTCGAAGCCTTCTCTTCTCCAGGCTGCAGAGCCCCAACTCTCTCAGCCTGTCCTCATAGCAGAGCTGCTGTAGCACTCTGACCATCTTTGTGGCCCTCCTCTGGACCCCCTCCAACACTTCCATGTCCTTCCTATGCTGAGGGTTCCAGAACTGTACACATGAAAGGAGCTCGAGATCCTACTCTGTGTCTATCACAATGTCAGGGATCAGGAGGAAAAGTGACACCAGCCAACTTTGGTTCTCCCACCACAAACCATACCATGCATGGTATGTCCAGGGTCTATTAGAAAGGCAACCATCTGGCTGTACTCATCTGCAATCTCAGAGTCAGGACTGCATGCAGCCCTGACACCAAAAAAACCCCTCCTTGTTATGGAAAAGGAAGGACATGGAAGTGGACGTGGACAGACATGGAAACCCCTCTTCAACCCTGGGGCTGCTCTTGATAGCATTTTCATCAGTCAGAAACTGCTTAATGTGAAACTGATCAAAATTAGGTCCAGGACATTCTAGTAACAACAATATCCAAAACTCCAGTTATCTTTCATTGTCACAGCTTTAAAGGACAGGAGTAGTCAAATAGGCAGTATGTTTCCTGCCTCATGAATTCCCAGCTGCTTCACATCTCAGGGGTGCCACCACCTCTTCGCTCCATCAGTCATTAATGACATGAGCAGAGTGAATCATGAAGTGCAAGTGACTCTTAGACTCTTTTTAACTTGTCAAACACTGTGAGAAAAGGTAAGCGACACAGATGATGCTCTTGGGTAACATCAAGTTTCATCTCTAAATGTGTATCACAGTTATACCCCCAAACTGAGCAGTGAAGGGAGGACCTAAGTCAGTGGTCAGCTTCATAAGCTGCAGTGTGGTGGTGGTCATGAAAGCTGGGCTGAGCACCCCACGTAGCCATCTGAGTACAGCTCCTTTTCTCTGCTGCATGCTCTGCAGAAAGCAAGCAGAGGTGAATACTTGGCTGCTAAGCAAGGAAACTTGTTTTAAAGGCATCAGGTTTTGATCATTTTTGACAGCTGAAGTCTGGAATACAAAAGAATGGAGATTTAGGCTGAAGAGAGGTAGGACACATGCCTACCTAGGTATATGACATATTTTAAAACTTACAAATCAATTTTCCTCTCTCTCTCTTTTTTTTTTTTTTTACTTTTTTTTCTCCCCAGTCTAAAATTTCATCTTTGGTACAATTGTTGTATAAGCTCTGCTTCCTTTACTTTTGTTTGTTTTTCTTTTTAGTAAGGTTGGAAGGGACCTCAAGGATCATATAGTTCCAACCCCCTGTCATAGACAGGGACACCTCCCATTAGTACAGATCACTCAAGGCCTGGTTCAACCTGGCCTTGAACACCTCCAAGGTGCAGCCCAGACAGCAATTGAGTGCTGGCTGCAGCAAGAGCAGTGTGGGCAGCAGGGAGAGGGAGGGCATTCTTCCCCTTTGCTCTCCTCAGACCTCATCTGGAGTCCTGTGTGCAGCTCTGGAGCCCTCAGCACAGGAAGGACATGGAAGTGTTGGAGGAGGTCCAGAGGAGGCCATGAAGATGCTCAGAGGGCTGCAGCAGCTCTGCTGTGAGGACAGGCTGAGAGAGTTGGGGCTCTGCAGCCTGGAGAAGAGAAGGCTTCCAGGAGACCTTAGAGTAGACTTCCAGGATCTGAAGGGAGCCTACAGGAAGGCTGGGGAGGGACTATTGATAAGGTCTTGTAATGATAAGACAAGGGGCAATGGGTTTGAACTGGCAGAGGGGAGATTTAGACTGGATGTTAGGAGGAAGTTGTTTGCAGTGAGGGTGGTGAGACACTGGCACAGGTTGCCCAGGGAGGTTGTGGCTGCTCCCTCCCTGGAGGTGTTCAAGGCCAGGTTGGAGGAGGCCTTGAGTGCCCTGTCCTAGTGGGAGGTGTCCCTGCCTATGGTAGGGGGTTGGAACTAGCTGATCCTTGAGGTCCCTTCCAACCTTACCATTCTATGATTCTATGATTCAGTGTGTTGGATTTTAAAAAAAACCCTGAAGCTAAAAGCATTCTTGGTGGGTCCCTGATGTTCACAGAAACAAAATGCTTTTGCCTGTAGTCATAGTGCAGCAGAACACCAGTCTGAATTAGGTCTCCTAAGCAGTATTGATTTTTCTATTCGCCAGCAATAAGCAGAAATAAAAATAACAACAGTAATAAAATTTGCAGGTCAACATGTTGCCATAGTATATCTAGTTAAAAGCTGAATATAAACCTGATGGTGCAGTTTCACAAAATCACAAACACCATGTCCTGTGCCTTTTTTTGCCTACCAATGGCTGGTTTTTATAACTTTCACCCTGTCACGGTTTGGGAGCTCCCCACCCCACACACACTTTGTAAAATCCCCCAGACTAGACTCAGCCAGCTGGAAGTGAAGGACTGAAGCTCTATTTACAGCTCAGCACAATGGACAAGCAGAGATATACACAACAGACAGGAATAGTTACAGACATAGACAAGTTAAAGGGAATACAGAAACACAACTCCCCTCCCAGAAATCAGAGTCCCCAGGAGGGGCTTCCAACCACCCTTCCACCTTCTCCCCACCCCTATACCTTACTCCAAGGGTTTGGCTCACACACCAGATGAGTTTGGAGGATGGGCCAGGGGGGTTAGAAGGAAACTGGTTAGTTAGGTTACTCGGCAGAGAGGAGAAGGCAAAAAGCTAGAGAGACCGAGACTGTCCCTGACAGACTGTTTTGTCTTTGTTTGTGTTCTTGTTCTTAGACATCTCAGCAAGCCTATGAGTGGACATCACCAGTGTTTGCTTTTCACAGCCTGTAATAGAATTTTCTTCACTGAAATATTCCTATTAGCCTCAAACCAGCACACACTCACAACAAATACGAGAAATCAAACTCCATCAACCTAAACTCAGAGCAGGGTCTCATTCTTGACTCTCCTGTTTAGCAGCAATATGTCCTTGCCTTCTTAGCAAGTTAGTCCTTTGAATTTCTCTATTTAAAGCAGTTCTGTTTTCCATTTTTTAGTCAGTGAATTAAATAGTTATAAATAGTAGCTGATTTGGAGAAGGAATGATTTGTTCTACAAATGATGCTGATCACCTTTGAAGAACCAGTCTGCACCTACCAGTGTAGCCTGCAACAGTTTTGGAAGATTGAGCTGCATAAATTGCTTTTAGCATTGGCTGATTGAGTTTACTAAGTCATTGCTTGCCATGTGTTTTCTTTGATGAAGGCATCACATTTCTCTGGGTCACTGTTATCATTAACCTAATGTATCTTTCACAAAACAGCTTTATGCTGCCATGAGCAGATGTTACAGGAGTGTCTGAAAAGAGATTCCTGATGCCCATCAGATGACTTTAACAAAGGTTGACAAATCAGCTTGCTTTTAAATTAAAATCCACAAGGCTTTAGCAGAAGGATATATACCCTACAGTCAAAATTCAAACATATGTAGAAACAGATTCCTACACTCAAATGCAATCATTTAGAAACAGATTCCTGTGTTCGGGTTCAATTGCCATGTCAGAGAAGCAATAAAAAGCTGTTGTATAAAATATTGGGCAGTGTAGACAAGTATATCAGAATGTGGTATAGTTCTGGAGCCCCCAGTACAGGAAGGACATGGAAATGTTGGAGTGGGTCCAGAGGAGGCCACCAAGATGCTCAGAGGGCTGCAGCAGCTCTGCTGTGAGGACAGGCTGAGAGAGTTGGGGCTCTGCAGCCTGGAGAGGAGAAGGCTTTGAGGAGACCTTAGAGTAGTCTTCCAGTATCTGAAGGGGGCTACAGGAAGGCTGGGGAGGGACTATTGACAAGGTCTTGCAATGACAGGACAAGGGGCAATGGGTTTGAACTGGCAGAGGGAAGATTGAAACTGGATGTCAGCAGGAAGTTGTTTGCAGTGAGGGTGGTGAGACACTGGCACAGGTTGCCCAGGGAGGTTGTGGCTGCTCCCTCCGTGGAGGTGTTGAAGGCCAGGCTGGAGGAGGCCTTGAGTGAGCTGTGCTAGTGGGAGGTGTCCCTGCCTCTGGTAGGGGGTTGGAACTGGATGATCTTTGATGTCCCTTCCAACCTTACCATTCTATGATTCTGTGAAATTCCAGTCCTGTGTGTTGTAAGTTTTCTGTCACTCTAAAGCCAATGATTTTCCCCTCTCACTCTCTTTCAGCATCTGCCAGTATGTACGTACCCACGGTCTGCAACGGAAGGGAAGTTCTGGACTCCACCACTTCATCTCTGTGATTGTGACTTGCAGTTCAGCTCTTGAGTTTTTAGACTGTTAGGCAAAATTTTGCACACGTTGTGCACTTGAGAAAACATCAGAGAACAAAAGAAATCAAAACAGAACTAGTACCTTTTTTTAGAAACAGTGTAATAAATTATTTTTGAGGACTGTACAGTATTTAGTGACGTTCTGGGAATTTTTAGACTGATTTTAGCCCTTCTGTTGTTAATGGTCGTAAGGGACATGTAAATAACCATGGTTCACAATGTGCATAGTCCTGCAGTAAGGGAGTGATTTGTGGCAAGCACAGTTGCAATGTTAGGTGACTTCTTTCCTACGAAATTTTTTTGTAGCTCCTTGTTGTAATTAACTTAGACTTCATTTCTATGTTGTATATTACAGTTACCTCACGTGTAACAGGTTGGTTTTCTCAGCACAAAACAGCAGTATTAATGTAAAGGCACCAATAATAAAAAGATAAAAGTTTTTCAGCATGGTTTCATTTTTGTCTTTTCCTCCCTCAGGGTCATTACATTTCTCTAGACACCAGGACAGGACGTGGCAACCTGGTTTGTATTAGAAACACTGCGGCCAGCAGGAACAGGCAGGTGATCATCCCCCTGTGTTTGGCACTGGTGAGCTCACACCCTGAATGCTGTGTTCAATTCTGGCCTCCTCGGTATGGGAAGGAATTTTGGGTGATGGAGAGCATCCAGAGAAGGGCAACACGAGGCTGGTGAAGGGCCTGGAGCACGAGGTACTGGATGGGATGCTGGGGTGAGGAGGGGGCCAGCCTCTTAGTGTCAAGTGACAGGACTGCAGTGTGAGTGCAGCCCAGACAGCAACACAGTACTGGCTGCAGCAAGAGCAGTGTGGGCAACAGGAAGAGGGAGGGGATTCTGCCCCTTTACTCTGCTCTCCTCAGACCCCATCTGGAGTCCTGTGTGCAGTTCTGGAGCCCCCAGCACAGGAAGGACATGGAAGTGTTGGAGTGGGTCCAGAGGAGGCCACAAAGATGATCAGAGGGCTGCAGCAGCTCTGCTATGAGGACAGGCTGAGAGAGTTGAGGCTCTGCAGCCTGGAGAAGAGAAGGCTTCCAGGAGACCTTAGAGTAACCTTCCAGTATCTGAAGCGGGCTACAGTAAGGCTGGGGAGGGACTATTGACAAGGTCTTGTAATACCAGGACAAGGGGCAATGGGTTTGAACTGGCAGAAGGGAGATTTAGACTGGATGTTAGGAAGAAGTTGTTTGCAGTGAGAGTGGTGAGACACTGGCACAGGTTGCCCAGGGAGGTTGTGGCTGCTCCCTCCCTGGAGGTGTTCAAGGCCAGGTTGGAGGAGGCCTTGAGTGCCCTGTGCTAGTGGGAGGTGTCCCTGCCTATGGCAAGGGGTTGGAACTAGATGATCCTTGAGGTCCCTTCTAACCTTACCATTCTATGATTCTATGATTCTAGGACTAGAAGAAATGTTTACAAGCTTTGCCAGGGGAGGTTTAGGCTGGATACTAGGAAATATTTATTCACTAAATCGGTTACCAGAAATTAGAATGGTCTGCCCAGGGCAGTGGTGGAGTCACCATCACTAGAAGTGTTCAAGCAACATCTGGACTTGGATCTTAGGGAATATGGTTTAGTGTTGACCTTTCAGTGCTGGGTCAAAGATGATCTTTGAGGTCTCTTCCAACCAGATATGTTCTGTGAGAAGGCTGAAATGTCTGCAGTACAGGTGTGTATACACACACACCCATGTATGAGTTTGTACCTATGTTAGGGAATCCATCCCTCATAATCCATGCTTTTAATGAACTTAGCTGTCAGAGTGAAACCTAAATTCTCTGCCCTTATAAAAACAATGCACATTCTTACAGTAGCCCAACTGTCCTTTTTGTTATGAAAATGTAAGGTACTTTTGAAAAGTGAAAACAAAAAACCTAATTGCATCTCAGTGAGACACAAAAAAGCTTTTCAGCATTGGTTTACTCACTCGGCATGAATTAATGCCATCATAGAATGGTAAGGTTGGAAAGGACCTCAAAGGTCATCTAGTTCCAACCCCCTGCCATAGGCAGGGACACCTCCCACTAGTACAGGGCACTCAAGGCCTCCTCCAACCTGGCCTTCAACACCTCCAGGGAGGTTGTGGAGCACAGAATCACCCAACGTGATCTTTGATCACGTTGGGTGATTCTGTGCTCCACAACCTCCCTGGGCAACCCGTGCCAGTGCCTCACCACCCTCACTGCAAACAACTTCTTCCTAATATCCACTTTCAATCTCCCCTCTGCCAATTTAAAGCCATGCTCACAAGAGGTTGGTAGCATATAAAAGACAAAGAGATGTTAGATTAGGGTGGTAAAGCGATGGGAGAAAATCCAGCAGAAAATGAGCAAAGACTGCTTTATACCTCCAGCCAAAACAAAGTTTGTCTGCATGAAGAGTGCTGTGAAAGGTAATTGGAGAAACAAACAAGCAAAAAAATAATAAAAGAGAGAGTCCCTTCCCTCCCCCCCAAAAAAAAAAAAGTCAAAAAAGAGAAATCCAGCAGACACTTCCATACATCTCTGAGGTGACCTTTCCATTCAAACCAAAAAATAGAACACCTACAGCATCTACTTAGACAATTGCAAAATAGGTTTAAAGGCTTTTCTAACTGCACTTTTAAGGCTGCCCTGCCCTCTGAAATCCTCTTTTCTACTGGGCCCCAAAAAAGTCATTAAGGAAACAAATAACACCTTTGATTAATGTGTCTGGGCATATTTACCTAAGGCCTTGTTCTCGTTGATCTCATTCCAGCTGAGGTCAATAGCTAAATTCTCACTGACTTCAAAGACACCTCTAAAGCTTGAAAGGCAGACACCACAGATGCATGCTGTTGGATACACAACTTCTCTGGACCTCAGTTCTGCTGCTCTTGCAAAAGGTTTTACACATTTCTGGAAAGGCAGGTTTGGATGTGGCACTTGGTGCCATGGTCTGGTCTTGAGGGCTGTGGTATCAGGTTGGACTTGATGAGCTTTGAGGTCTCTTCCAACCTTGGTGATATTGTGATACTGTGAAAGGTTCACATCCTCAATCCTGAACTTGCAAAGGGAGCAGTTGTTAGTTTAAATGCAAAAGTTGAAGATGCAGGTTCTAAAAATTCCTACTCACAAATAGATGCCTAAGGTTTTTTTGGCCTTCCACATGCCCACCAGCAAAACTGTCCTGATACCTACATGTCTGCAACAGGCTTCACAGTCAAAAAATGCTGTCTAGAAAAAAAAAAAA
>VWZE01008044.1:83163-102353 GCA_013396675.1 Eubucco bourcierii
CCTTTCTGTTTGGCTGCTCTCCAGCCACTCCCACCCCAGCCTGTAGCTCTGCATGGGGTTGTTGTAGCCAAAGTGCAGCACCTGGCACTTGGATTTGTTGAGCTCCATCCCCTTGGACTCTGCCCATCTGTGCAGGCGGTCGAGGTCCTGCTGCAGAGCCCTTCTGCCCTCCAACCCAGCAACATCAGCCCCCAGCTTGGGGTCAGCTGCAAATTTGCTGTGACTGACTCGATGCCCTCGTCCAGATCATCACTGAAGATGTTACAGAGGATGGGGCCCAGCACTGATCCCTGGGGCACACTGCTAGTGCCCAGCCTCCAGCTGGATGTGGCACCATTCACCACCACTCTCTGGGCTCGGCCCGCCAGCCAGTTCCTGACCCAGCGCAGAGTGTTGGCATCCAAGCCACGAGCTGACAGCTTAGCCAGCAGGCTACACAATTTATGTTATTCTAACTAACTTTTGTAGACTTGTATTTTCCTCATACAGACTGGGTTCCTTGTACAGACATAACAAAACAAAAAATTCATTAAAAAGCACCAGTGTAAATATGTTTTACCCTTTTTTTATGAGTTAAAAGCAATCATGGGATATTGCAGGAAAATTTAGGCTGGGAAAACACTGCTGAAAAAATCTGAACTAATTCAACTGCTCTAAGCATAGGTCTTGAAGGTATAACTCTAACATAACATAACCAGGTAGCACTGTGGGAGTCTGATCCCATAACCATGTATCACTGTGAGAGTCTGATGGTCTCTCCCTTGTTCAAATCAACAAAGATAAAGATTGCCTTTGTTGAAGATTGCCCACATTCCTGGCAAAGCTCAGGGATGCAAACGGCACCTTTGTGGACTTCCTGGACTTAGCCCAGATTTCTGCCCTAGAGCTCAGGGATGCTAATCAATGGAGACAGAGTTTCTTTGTGGAATTCCCATCCTCCAGGCTGGATTGAATGCCCAGGATGTGACACCTCACACCAGCTACCCTGAAGAGAAAAGGCTTCTGTGTATTTGGGGTATGGACAGGTAAGTGGTGCAGGGACGGGGCAGAGGCCCTCCCCAGTGCTGTGCCTGACCCCTGCAAACATGAGAACACACAGGAAGATTTCCTGGGGAGCTGCACCTGGACAACAGCCTAAAAAACTGTGTAAAAAGACATGAGCAATGTCTGCAAAGATGAGCAGCTCCACCAGAGCTCCTCCGTGGGCACCTCTGCTGGAGCACCTCCACTGGAGCACCCTCGCAAAGAACTTCTTCCTAACATTCATTTCAAACCCACTGCCCCTTGTCCTGTCATTCCAAGACCTTGCTAATAATCTCTCCCCAGCCTTCCTGCAGGCCCCCTTCACATACTGGAAGGCTACTATCAGGTCTCCTTGAAGCCTTCTCCAGACTGCAGAGCCCCAACTCTCTCAGCCTGTCCTCACAGCAGAGCTGCTGCAGCCCTCTCAACGTCTTCATGGCCCCCTCTGGACCTGCTCCAACAGTTCCATGTCCTTCCTGTGCTGGGGGCTCCAGAACTGCACACAGGACTCCAGGTGGGGTCTGACAAGAGCAGAGCAAAGGGGCAGAATCCCCTCCCTCTCCCTGCTGCCCACACTGCTCTTGCTGCAGCCCAGCATTCAGTTGCAGTCTGGGCTACATGTGCACACTGCAGACTCATGTTGAGCTTTTCATCAACCCAGACTCCAAGGTCCTTTTTCTCAGGGCTGCTCTCAGACATTCACCACCCAGACTGGATCTGTGCTTGGGATTGTGCCTACCCAGGTGCAGGACCTTACACTTGGCCTTGTTGAATCTCATGAGATTGGCCTGGGCCCACCTCTCCAGCCTGTCCAAGTCGCTCTGGATGGATCCCTGCCCTCCAGCAAGTTGATGTGCCAGATACAATAATGGACAGATAAAATGTGAATGACAGTCAACGTGAGTTTACAGAGAACAGCTCTCATTAAGCAAATCTGATTTCATTCCTTAAGTGTTGATGAATTTGGTTGCTAAAGAAAATTATGTAAATTTATCAAGTAATTCACTAACTACCAGATGAGATTCTAATTAAAAAGCTAACAGTATCACATCAATTAAGCGTACACTCTGGATTAAAAATGATTTAACTAACTAATTATAAAATAATCTGGACATGGGAAATTGTCATCAAATGTGGCATATCTCCAGGCTTCTCTAGGAAATTATATTAGAGTCCCAAAATCGAAGTTTATCATCCAGGATTTCCAAGTAACTACATAATCACTGTTGGTTAAGTGTGTAGATGAGACAATAAGAGGAGCAGGAATATAACACAGAGAACTTGACTGACTTGGTAAGCTGGTCCAAATCAAACATATTTTTGTCAAGACAAGTGAAGAAAAGCATGAAGATCAGTCCTAGGGAAGAGGGATTTTTTTTTTTTCCCTTGGAAAGCGTAACTTCAGAAATAAAAGTCTAGAGTGGACACTAGATCCAACAAACCATCATTAAATTACATCAGCCTGGAGAAAGGAGGACTAAGGTGTTCTTCCCTTGCATGTAAACGCAAACAGGAACATTATTTTATTGCCATTATAATAAGTTAAATACTGGAATACATCCCATATTCTGATCTCCATGATCAGAAAGAGGCTCCAGAAAGAGTCTCCAAAAGCATTCAGATGTTTAAGAGAAATACATGCTTGCAAGATACTTAGAAGAACTTGATCTGCTTACTTTATCAGAAGAGCAGAATGGGGAGGGTGTGATGATTCCAGGAAATAAAATATTTTTCCAAAGAGAAAAATGTGGGTGTGGAATGGAGAAGGTATAATAAGAAGCAAGAGCTGAAAACCAAAGCCAGGCAGGAAATTCAAACAGGAAATGAGTTTGCTTTAAAACAAAATACAGAGCCAGTGTTTGATCAGTGAGGAAAAATATCAGTGGCTGTGGCAAAGCTTTTATCTTGAGCAGTCTCAAAAGTCTGGGTTGAATGCTCTTCCAAAGGTGTGTTTTTGTCAAACATGAGTTTCTGGGCTCAGTGCCAGGGAGAAAGTGCAAACAGTCAGTGCCTGTAATGGATAGGTGAGCAGGCTAAATGACATCATTGTCTAATCTGGCTTCAGACTCTGGGAACTGGTTAAGTTAGAGCAGTGCAAGACTTAATGATGTGCGTGGCCTCGTGCTGCCCTAAGCCTCTTCATTCCTTGACTAACTATATCCCAGCACCAGCTTCTTCTCCTTGAATTGCCAAGCAGGGACTTACCATGGGCAGAAACACTTGGACTAATGTGACTGCTAGAGTGATCAGTCTTGCCCTGCATGAAGTGGGTAGGAAACATGAAAGAAAACCAATGCTTTTTAATTACATTCTCCAGATTTTTATGCTGGAATTCTGCACACTATGGGATCCATCAGAACCAAACACAAGGAAGAGTCCTGTGTGCAGTTCTGGAGTCCCCAGCACAGGAAGGACATGGAAGTGTTGGAGGGGGTCCAGAGGAGGGCCACAAAGATGCTCAGAGGGCTGCAGCAGCTCTCCTATGAGGACAGACTGAGAGAGTTGGGGCTCTGCAGCCTGGACAAGAGGAGGCTTTGAGGAGACCCGATAGCAGCCTTCCAGTATCTGAAGGGGGCCTCCAGGAAGGCTGGGGAGGGACTATTGACAAGGTCTTGCAATGACAGGACATGGGGCAATGGGTTTGAACTGGCAGAGGGGAGNAGTGCCCTGTACTAGTGGGAGGTGTCCCTGCCTATGGCAGGGGGTCGGAACTAGCTGATCCTTGAGGTCCCTTCCAACTCTACCATTCTATGATTCTAAGAGGCAGCAGTACAGGCATGGAATGTGAAGGATACAGTCCCTAAGTCTTCAGCCACCAGATGAACTGAAATAGCAGCAAAAGGCCACGGCATCTGTCCAGACCTGCTTCATAGCTCAGGAACAAAGGGAGACTGAGTCTTGGGCTGCCCCTACACTCTTCCCCTAAGGCAGTGCAGCACTGCTGAGCTGAGAAGGATTTATTCTGCAGCCATAAATACACAAAGGACATCCATGACAGGAACAAGCATAAGACAAACCACATACCTAAGAACCTGTCAGCAAGGCTGTTGGACTGCAGCGCCAGGGCTGTTCGGAAACCCTTGCTGTCTGAGGGGATAATGGTGGACTGACAGACAAAAGCTCCCACAAAATTGGAAAAATCTTCTGATTCTGCAACCATGTCCTTTAGAGTAACATCTGTGATATTGTCAGTGCAAATAGCCATCTTCTTTCCCTGTGGGAAATCAACAACAATAAAAAACATCAAAAATGGAAGCTGTTGATAGTTGATAAGACATTCAAAAGTTGGGAGAAATTGCAAACTTCCTGATTGCTAACTTCAGTGAGCTTCATTACCCCACCTTAGAAACAACTTGATGTTTCTATCATGAGAGGGACAAATTGGAACAACTAAATGTGTGACTGTGAAAACTCTGTTGCAAGTTACTCTGTTGCTCTCGACAGAACCCATCTCATCAGACCCCACCTGGAGTCCTGTGTGCAGTTCTGGAGCCCCCAGCACAGGAAGGACTTGGAAGTGTTGGAGTGGGTCCAGAGGAGGCTACAAAGATGCTCAGAGGGTTGAAGCAGCTCTGCTATGAGCACAGGCTAAGAGAGTTGGGGCTCTGCAGCCTGGAGAAGAGAAGGCTCCCAGGAGACCTTAGAGTAGCCTTCCAGTATCTGAAGGGGGTCTACAAGAAGGCTGGGGAGGGACTGTTGACAAGGGCTTGTAACTTGTATTGACAGGACAAGGGGCAATGGGTTTGAACTGGCAGAGGGGAGATTTAGACTGGATGTTAGGAGGAAGTTCTTTACAGTGAGGGTGGTGAGACACTGGCACAGGTTGCCCAGGGAGGTTGTGGCTGCTCCCTCCCTGGGGGGGTTGAAGGCCAGGTTGGAGGAGGCCTTGAGTGCTCTGTACTAGTGGGAGGTGTCCCTGCCTATGCAGAGGGTTGGAACTAGATGATCCTTGAGGTCCCTTCCAACCTTACCATTCTATGATTCTAAGCCTTGTACAGACTCAGGAACACGGTGTCGTGTGTGCTATGTGTCTCATTAGGAACCTCTGCTACAAAACACTCTTCCTTGCTTATCTTGACAGCAGAGTGTTTACTTGCAAAGCATAACAGAATGGCTTACAAAGTAAAATCTTGTTTCCCTTGTCTTTATATAATATACTGCAGAATACTTATTTGGGATTTATTCCAGATAAAGTATTTTCAGAGCACAAATCCATGACATCCCTAAACTATAGCCTTCGAGGCTGCCTTAATGCCATATGTCACAACCAGTGTTAGAACCTCAGAGCACAAGCATTTAATGATACAGTTACCCTGATGAAATGCCAATGACCTATTCATATGGTTGGCAGCACTGTACTACCACCCTAGCAGTTTGGGGAAGGGACATCCACATCCACAGGGGAGTGAGCTACTCGTACCTTTGTGGATCTAGTTGTCTGCAGCTCTAATTCAGATGGTATTTCAACACAGTTCTAAGAGTAAAGGTATGCAAAACAGATTCACAGGTTGGCAGCTTCCATTGGGTTGGAAGGGACCCTCAAAGTCATCTTGTCCAAACCCTCTGCAGTAAGCAGGAATACCTTCAACTAGATCAAGCTGCCTAGGGCCACATCTTGTCTGGTCTTGAATGTCTTCAGGGACAGGGCCTCAACCACATCTCTAGGCAGGCTGCTCCAGTGTTTCACCACCCTTACTGAAAAGAGCTTCCTCCTTATGTCCAACCTAAGCCTATCCTGTTCCCATTTCAAACCATTGCTGCCCATCCTGTCACTACAGGGCCTTCTAAACAGTCCTTCCTCCATCTTCCTATAGATCCTCTTCAGATACTGAAATGTAGCTACAAGGTCACCCCACAGCCTTCTCTTCTCCAGGCTGAACAGCCCCAGTTCTTTCAGCCTGTCTTCACAGGAGAGGTGCTCTGGCTCTCTGATATTTTTTTTGTAAAGAAATGTGTATGGTCATTTGCCTCAACTCATTCAAACCCTTTGGTACAGAGCAAAGAAAGTTCAGAACTTTACAGGGATAAACATTAATGCAAACTATACACATAGGTGAAACGACACACGTCACTGGTACTGCTCTGGAATTTGTGTGACACTCCAAGACCAGACAGAAGAATGGGGCAGAGAGTATTTGCAGTCATGGACAAAACACATTTTTCCACCTGTTTAGAAGGCTGCAGTTGAAGTCACAAACTGGCAGGGTAACCAGGGACTCCACTGACAGCAACATCTCAAGTCAAATCACAAGGGAAACACTTGGAAAGAAATTGCAACTGAGACTCAGGCTTCACTTGAGTTCCTTGGTGGCAGCAGTGTTGTGGCCCAAGTGACTTGAAGGCACAAGGATTAAGAAAAGGTAGGGATGTGACAGGGGTTTTCTTCTGAGTGTTATCTATGCCTACAGCACTGTCATTCCTGCCCTGGAAAATCACTTAGCTGCTCAAAAGCCCTTTTGTACTGCCAAGCAAGATGCAGAGGGAAATATTTGCATGGCGTCAATGACACTACAGCTGTAGAGGAGTCCTCATCCTGTCTCAGTCTGATCCCACAGAGTAGTAGATTGGTTAATCCTCCCAACCCTCAACACCAGCTGAGCTCACCTCATTCCCACACAGGCTGATGTTAAAGAAGTGGAAAAACTTGGTCCCTCGGGAGGTGAAGCTGGGTCCACTCATCAATGAGCCCACCCGGCTGAGATTGCTAAAATCATAATTCAGGCTCTGGTTATCCTTGGTATATGACAGCAGGCAGTCACTGAAGCAGGCAGAGTGGTCCTTTAGAGAGAGAGAGGCATGCATTGAAGCGTGGCTATGGATCAGCAGCAAACCATTCACCTGAGAGTTAAAGAAGCAAGCAAGTGCAGACCGGACTGCTTTCTTTTACAAGGATGGAAGGCAACTTTGTCCTCTTCCTGTAATTCACCTTTCCCTTGGGAGAACTTCTGTTGCTGTTTCAGTCCCTTGCAATCACATAACCAGGACTTTAATGTTACCTATGCCTAGCCTTTCTGCTGTCTGCTGCATTAGCCAGGGAAATGCAGTTTCTTGCTTTGTTTTGTTGTGGGTTCTTACAGGATCCCAACATCTCAGCTTAAAGCCCTGTAGATACACCAGAACACGGCCCCGGTTACACTTGCATCTTGCAAAGGAAACACCAGAAATGGCCTAATAAAGAGCAGCAGGATACAAACACAGCTGAAGGCAGACAGAATGCAAACAGTTCTTCAAGTCCCTTTCCAGCACCTTGCCAAAGGATGCTGAACACAATATAAGTTTATCTAGGCTGAGCAGCAATTCTATATCAGAGGAACTTGTTATAGATATCAGTAGGTAGAGAAACACCATCCAGCTGAGGAAGCTCCTGAGTTTAAAACAGGAAGAGTCTTAGGCAGTTTTAGGTGGAAGTGATGTCTATACTTGCCCTGATCACACACTGTCCCAACACAGCTTATTGAAATGAGCCAGTTTGTAAGGCAGTGTGGTCATTTTTACCTTCTTGTTGCACATTTGCAAATGGAAATTAGACTTGGGAAGAGTGGGATCATCGGTTATACCTATACTTACATCTCACAAGGCACGTACCTGCACTAAAACTGGCCCTTTGAGTGCTTATATCCCAATAAACCCTGTCTGTCCATCACTCAGAGATGCTGGGTTTCTGTACCTCAGTGCTCTTGCTGCCAGGCCCACATGGGATGCAGGCCTCCCTGCCGTAGACCTGGTGGATGGACAGGAAGGTGTTGGCTGGACACTTCTCGCACTGGCTGGTCTCCTTCTTGATGTAGTGTCCTGCTGGGCAGGGCACACAGGAAGAGCCAGACTGCTCAGAGCCCAGTGCACAGGCCCGACAAGAAGAAGCAACTCCATCCGCTGCGTTGGTTACCATGATGGAGTAGATCTTTGCCATGTCATTGATGAACTGTCTGCTCTGGAGCATGAGACAAGGAAACCAACAAGATGTCATCATTGAATTTGGACACTAACTGGTGCCCTATGCACCAGTGCACCAGTTCAGGGATTGACTTATATATGTCTGCCTTTCTACAGATACATGGACCCAGAGCTGACTTCCAAGGACTGGTACATGGTGACAGCTGCTCAATCCCATCTGCAAGCTTCAACAGAAGGCAAGAGCTCTGGTAGTGGTGTCCAAGAAAAGCTGTGCTGCAAAGTTCCATGCATAAAGAAGTACTTACATCTTGGCCCTCACTTATTCTCTGAAAGGCCCAGGTGAATGTGAAGGAAGCATTTTTGGAAATCACATGAGTGTAGGATTGTTTCTCTTTACTTCTCTCCCATGATTCCACCACGTTGGTATTTTTTCGATTAACATCCTATAAAATGGACATTTAAAAAATAAAATGAAATAAAATGTGGCAAAACTACACTAAACACTAGTTTTCTATAATGTAAAGCTATATATCTATATAAAGGACTTTACAATTGCATTCAACATTTAATAGAAGAGAGCAAACAGAAGAGAAATTCCATTGGCACAGATACAGGCTGGGTGTGGAATGGATGGGAAGCAGCTCTGCAGAAAGAGACTAGGGTGTATTGATTGATGAAAAGCTCAGTGTAAGCCTGCAGTGTGCTCATGCAGCCCAGAAGGCAAATCATATTATAGGCTGAAGCAAGGAGACTGTGGCCAGCAGGGTAGGAAAGGTGATTCTGACCCTTTAGTCTGCTCTTGTGAGACCCCACCTTGAGTACCTTATCCAGTTCTGGTGTCCCCATCATAAGAAGTACACAGAGCTGTTGGATTGAGTCCAGAGGAGGGCCAGAAAGATGATCCAAGGGCTGAAACACCTCTACTGTGAGGGTAGGCTGAGGGAGCTGGGGTTGTTCAGCGCAGAGAAGACTCTGGGGGACCTTAGAGCTGCCTTCCAACAGCTGAAGGGAAACTACAGGAAGGTTGTAAAGGGACTTTTCATAAGGGTGTCTAGCAATAGGACAAGAGGGAATGGTTAGAAGCTGAGGGAGAGTAGGTTTAGGGTGGATCTTAGGAAGAAGTTCTTCAGCAGGAGAGTGGTGAGACTCTGGAATAGGCTGTCCAGGGAGGTTGTGGATGCCTCCTTTCTGGGGTTCTTCAAGGCCAGGTTGCATGTGGCCTTGACCAGTAGAGTCTAGTTGAAAGGTATCCCTGCCCATGGTGGAGAGGTTGGAGTAGATGATCTCTACAGTCTCTTCCAACCTGGGCCATTCTATGATTCTAAGATTCTTTTCCAAAAGCTGCCATAGTTCACCCAACAGTTAAGTTCAAAGTCCCATAACAGGACTTTATAACCATAATAAGGGCAGATTCAGCACAATCTTTTAATTTATACTTGAAGATCTGCTTAGGTGGAAAATACGCAGGTACCACACCACAGAAAGGGGAAAGCCAAAATTCAAAGAGAAAAAATGTAATTTCCACCATCTGTGGATACCTGCTTTGTTGTCTCCAGTGAAACAGAACTGAGACCAGTAAGATAGCATCAAAGTTTACACAAGGAAAACCTGTTCAATCTAACCAAAATTCCTGTTTCTTATTCTCCATCAGCTGTAAATGTTCCAGTGAAAGATATTTTTCCTTTAAAACAGATTCCTTTAAATAACCACTAAAGGCAGGTTCCTTTTAAATTGCCACCTAATTTCTAATTAATTATCTTTAAATTAGGATCAGATTCCCCTAAAGCACCACTAACTGCAGAATAGGATCCATTTCCCTTCACAACAGAAAGGGTCAGGGAGATGTTGCAGATCTCATTACCTTCCTCAGCTGATGGACTTTTAATAAGCAGAGGAGGAAAGTAAAACACAGGACACTTTGGTCTCACAAATAAACAGGTGTCTGCTGCCCTATTGATCCCCCAGGTCACTGACAGGATCAAGACTACATTTCTAAGCTTTCCCATTTCCCATCCCCCCCATCTCACATCTTCACTTGTGACTAACAAAATTCTGGAGTCTAACTCGGCTGCACAAGAGGGACTGAGAATTCAATCAGTCTGTTTAAGAAGGGAAAATTTGGCTCTTTGGTGTCCAGTGATTTCTTCTAAAATAAAGAGATACCCAGGAACTGTTCACAACTCATGTGGTGCAGGAATTTTGCTGTACCATTCATTAAATCCTTCCCGCAAGGGCGCTGTAGATATTAAACTAATATCATACTTAATCTTAGTCATCATAAACCAAGTGCTACTAATCACATCTATGCAGAGATATTAAAGCAACATGTGGAACACCAGGCACAGTCCTCAGGCACAGGGAGAGAGGTCTCACTTACTGCCATAAAGTACAGCACACAATCTGCTGAACAGATGGTCTCAAAAATAAAAGTAATCCGTCCTAGTTCTGACCCAGTTGCTCCTGTCACCGATGTCGGAGGTCTGTTTAACAGAGAAGGAACAAAACATTGACAAAGTGCTCTCCAGACAGGCAGCAGCCAATCCTTTAAATTGTGTTGTTTTGGGGTTTTTTTGTACAATGAGAAAACTATCAAAGTCCTGTCACATAAACCTGTCGTGGTAGGCCTAAGCAGGCCAAATTAGGCTTGTACATGTCCTGGCTTGCCCAGGCATGTTTTTCTGCCCTCCCTCCTTCTGTTTGGGGGAGAGCAACCATGGGAAAAAGGACAAAGAAGCTGGAGCCACTGAGTCTGGTGTCTGTGGCCTGCCCAGCAACTGCAGTAAACAAGGTGCACAGGGCTGCCTTGTGCAAGGCTGTGTTCTGCCCCAAAAAGGCTAAAGTAAGCCTATGGCTTCACCCAATATGGTCACATCTTGGCTAACTGCCATTGGATTGGCTGTCCTGTGGCCAAAGGCCCATTAGTCTCAGGCTGTATTGGATAGAAGGAGACCAGCAGGGAGCAGTGCCTGTGCTTTGCCATTCCAAGGTGTGTCTGCTACTGCATCCCTGCCTGCTGCCTCACTGATCCTGAGCTGAGGCTCTGATCCCTGTCAGCGTTCGGCCTGCACAGCCGGCGTGACACCGTGCCCAGACTGCACACCGCAAGGCCTCTGCCTGCACCTGAAAGCCTTCTGCCCAGGGGGAAGCCCTGGAGGGAACACAAATCGTCCAGAGAGCCAGGAACAGCTCAGAGATCGTCTGGCTCCTTTCTCCAGTGCCCAGAAGCCTGGGGAAACTCTGAAACTCTAACAGCTACCAACAGCAACCCTGCCACGAGCTTTGGGTACTGTCAGATAATATTTTTGTGAGCAAATACCAAAAGCCTCTAATAATCATTAATTGCCTTCTGCCATAAGCAGAAAATTGCTCCTTGTGTCCATCCAGTGAGCAAGCGGAGTACTGACCACAAGCAGTACACTGACTGCAAAGCTTTCTCTGCCAGTTTAGTCAAGTTCAATTAATGTATATATTTAATGGTTATTTTTAGACCCCATTATAACCTGTATATAGTTTCCATAACGATGCAAGAACCTGCTACTATTATCATTTTGGTGATCGGGGTGCCGCCAGTTCTCAGTATTTAATATTAATAAATTCTATTAATATTTTTTAAATATCACCTGCCACTACAAAACCTACACTTGCAGAAGGGTCTTGCACTGGTTATTAGGTGCAAGATAGGGGTTTTTTTTTTTCTTTAATTGTTCTTTATAATAAAGTTCCCTCTTTATAATCAACACTCACATTTGACCATATTGGTAGGGAAACTTATGGCTTAAATGCATTAGATGCTTTAAGTGATTTACACCAATTTAACTGCTTTGATTTTCCACTGGTGAGAGATGCTTTCAGGAGCTTCAAGCAAACCAGAAGTATTCAGGGTGCTCTCCTGCAAAGTACAAAACAGTAAGTGGGGGGATACAAAGCTTCTCTATGGGGGTTGGACTAGATGACCTTTAAAGGTCCCTTCCAACCCAGACTGTTCTACGATTCTATGGTATCTTTCTTGCTTCTCTTCTTTTACTTCCTGTTACCCATATTGTTTGATTAAACACAATAGGAAAAGTTTTCACAGTAAGAATAATCAGCTACATGAACAATCTCCTCTAGAAAGCAGTGGTATCCTCAACACTGAACACTTTTAATATTCTTTTAATATTCCATCTTATCTAGACCATGTTTTTTTCCCAAGAAAGTTTGGGATAGATGATCCTTGAGGTTCCTTCCAACCTGATATTCTGTGATTGACTCTGTGACCGATTAATTAATTGAAAAATTAGGGTTTGCACATTGTTTGTAAGAAATTACAACCCTCTGAGTTTAGATATAGCAAAGGGAAGGTGATGTTCATTTTGCCATACTTTACCTGTCACAGGTTTTGGCATCTGGTCTCAGTTAAAAGTCTAAGCTCACTTTTTTTGGCACACTTAAGCAGCCCAAGCAGCTATTTCATCCCATCTGAGGGTCCAGGAGACGTGGGATGTCCTATTCCCCTGCAGTGCCTGCATCTCTACACTGGCTTGAGGTGAAGCACAGACTGTGCAGTCTGCCCAGAGTCACAGCACAAAGTAACTGGGGTTTCTATAAAACACCTTCAGGGCAGGCAGGAGTAGATGGTTACTTTGGGATAATTCAGAACCAGAGGGTTAGAAATCTTTTTTCTCAGTTTCCAGACAGCTAACCAGCTGGCATCTCAGGCTGAACTAAACACTGCTAAAAAACAAGGTTTTACAGAACAGTCTGCTGCAGTGGACTGACTGGGGACACAAGAATAAAATCAAACTTTCCTCCTATCTCTTATTCATGACATAATTGCACTTCTGAAAGGAAAATTCAGATCATTGAAAGGGTAACGTGAAATAGGAGTAAGACACAGAGATAAATGAGAAATGGCAGGGGGGGGAGAGGGGAAATAATCCTGTTCCTTACTTAAATCCTGGGATGTGCAGGTTCAAGATAAGATAGTCATTGTCAGAGCCTCCTGCCCCACTCTGGATGTGATCACCAGCTACCTCCCAGCCTTCATATGACAAAAAAAAAAAAAAGAAAAGAAAAGAAAAAGAAAAGAGTAAGAAATGGGTGGTTTCTGGGTCATATGGTATGTGCAGGTTTGAGGCAAATTGGAATATTTTACTGAGAGAAATTAAATCCTTAGCTGTGAGAAGGAAGGAAAAACAACAACAGTCACCTATATCACTCATTCTTCTGCTGAGAAACACAAGTAGTCAAAATATAGATAAGACACTCACTTCTCACACACTTCTCACTTAGTTCTCAGTTGTTGTTCTTAAGACCTGGCATTCTGTGGTTGTTTTCTGCCTTAACTCTAATCCAACCTAACCCTTTCTTTCCTCTAACCTTCTTGTCATCTTTTTGACATCTCACCTCAGATATCTCCAGATTTATCACCTGAGATATACAGGGGTTGATCTGGTTATTGCTGAAGGGAGGGGAAAAGCAGGTAAGGGGCAGGGGGGAGGTTTGGGTCAGGATCCTCCTGAGAATCTGATTGTTCTGGAGGGAATTTTTGTGTTTCTGTACTGCTTTTAAGTTGTATATAACTGTATATTGTGTGTGTGTGTGTATAGATATAGATATAGATACATAGATGATATAGATATATAGATGAGGCACTGGAACAGGTTGCCCAGGGAGGTTGTGGCTGCTCCCTCCATGGAGGTGTTCAAGTCCAGGTTGGATGAGGCCTTGAGTAACCTGTACTGGTGGGAGGTGTCCCTGCCTATGGCAGGGAGTTGGAACTAGATGATCCTTGAGGTCCCTTCCAACCTTACCATTCTATGATTCTATGATTCTATGATATAGATTATATAGATATAGGTATAGGTACAGGTATAGATAGAGATATAGAGATATAAATATAGATGTAGATGATATAGATATAGATATAGATTAGATATAGATATAGATTAGATATAGATATAGATATAGGTATAGATATAGATATAGATATAGATATAGATATAGATATAGATATAGATATAGATATAGATATAGATATAGATATAGATATAGATATAGATATAGATATAGATATAGATATAGATATAGATATAGATATAGATATAGATATAGATATAGATATAGATATAGATATAGATATAGATATAGATATAGATATAGATATAGATATAGATATAGATATAGATATAGATATAGATATAGANGAGGAGGCCTTGAGTGAGTTGTACTAATGGGAGGTGTCTCTGCCTATGGCAGGGGGTTGGAACTAGATGATCCTTGAGGTCCTTTCCAACCTTACCATTCTATGATTCTATATAGATATAGATAGGTATATAGAGATAGAGATAGAGATAGAGATGTATAGGTATAGATGATATAGGTATAGATATAGGTATAGATATAGATATAGATGATATAGATAGATATAGATATAGGTATAGATAAAGAGATATAGATAAAGATTTAGATATAGATGTAGATATATAGATACATAGATATAGATATATAGATACAGATATAGATAGATATATGCTTGCAAATTGTGCTAAGCTGTAAATACAGTTTCATTCCTTATCTTCCAGGTGACTGAGTCTAGTCTGAGTGATTTCATTGTGTGTAGGGGAGGCAGGTAACTCCCAAACCATCACACAGCAAAAGAATATTCTACATTACCATACTTTAAGTAATTCAGTACTGAAGCACATTTTAAAGAAGTCTGATAATAACTGTAGAGCAGTATAATAATGGTTTTGAATGAATAATTCTAGTAATTGTATAAACTGATGATTTTATAGGCAAATGTCAGCTCAAAATCAGCAAAGCAATTGAAATTCCCTGACCTGTGCTGCCTGCTCAAGGGAGATGATCCATCTGATTCCTTCTTGCCTTTAAACAGACGAATCACATGAATCTATGTGTTAAGTGTTATTCATATGCTTCAGTGTCCCTCTGCTCAACATGCATAATTCAAAGCTTGAGTTGCATCAGCTCAACAGGGTGGATCAGACTGAGAAAAATCATTCAGAGGAGGCTGGAGTTGGCAGAAGTCCTGAACAGGATAACAGGATCATTTTCACAAGTGAGGTGTGACTGCTCTCTACTGCACACATGCAGAGAGAAAGCTGTGAGTGCTAAATGAGTGAAATCACAGACTTTAATTAAGTTTGCCAAAAGATTTATGTGTGACCTCAAGGACTACAGATATCACAAAACATGGAAGGAGGTAAACTAGAGAGGAGTCAGGTGTGGTTTTGGGGTTCTGGTTTCTTTTCAATGGGACTATTCAGATGCCACAAAGTCTATAGGTTCTTAACTGAGGGAACTTGTAGGCTCCTGCACTCTGCTAGTACACAAGATGTTTTCTCTTTCTTCTTTGTGATAGCATGACATTGCATCCTACAGTGAATCTCAAGCCTAGTGCAGCTAATGAAAGGGGAAGAAGCTGTACTGTGACTCACTCAACCAAGCACATACTCCTTTTGATGGGCACAGCTGTGGTCAGTACCAGAGAAAGACAGGCACATAACAGCACTGGGAGCCCGGCTCACCGTTCATCCCGTCGCACTTGGAGTTGCCAACATTAAAGCAAGATGTCTTCATGTTGGCTGGCAGGACATTCCACCACTTGTACTCAAATCCAAGAGATGGCTCAGTCCCAGCAGGACAGGCTTTGCATTCTACAAGGCAAGAGGGCAGGCAATGAAAATCACACAGCCAAAGAACATCTCAAATAGTGTTTTAAAGAACAGAGGAATTGCTTTTTACCTTGAGGCAAGCAACGAGCAAAGAAAAGTCTGTATTTCTTTATAATTAAATAGTCAAGGAGTAATCAAGGCCAGAAGAGTGGAAACAAGATCAGCATTTTGCAAATTGCAGAGCATAACCTCGTGCTACATAACATGCAATTGATCCCCCAAGCCACACTTCCTTTTTAATGGCTTCAGATGAAGGTTTGATCACACTGCTAAGCATAAGTTCCCTTAAAATGTTGTAGGTGATCACTAGGTCAATACATCTCAGACTCAACGAGTCAGAGATTAGCCCAGTCACTGCTGGCTGAGTACTCATCTTACAGTGCTTAAAATTATATTTGCATGTGGAAGAACTTGCTATGGAAAGGAGAAAGTGTGGGGAAGAATTACGGTCTGTGAAAGTTCTTATTCCATTCTCAGAATCCCTCAAAATAATCCTTAGGATAGAGCAACCTTTATCAACAAATAAATACATCTAGAACACAGGAGGTCAACTTGGAGCAGAAACCCCTGATGAGAAAGGACTTCAGAGAGAAAACAGATATCCAGCTCCCTTTTTCCAACGTTATTCAATAAGTATTTTATGAAAAAATAATTCTGGTTTATGACAATGAATCGTTACATTAAGTCGCACATAAGTAGACAACCTCTTCTGGGGACTCAGTAAGTATTTTTTGTGGACACCTACCCTGAGTCCCATCTGAAAATGTGCCTGGTGGGCAAGGAGTACAGGAAGATGAGGCATTGTTGTAAAAGCCAGGATTGCAGGGTGGACAATCCTTCCTTTCTCCAGAAGGAGGTAGGCTCAATGCGCCAGGGAGATCCTCTCTGCAGATCTTGGGTTCAATCCATTTGTACATGATCTGTGTCTGGAAGGAGAAGACAATTATCTTACATACTCTGCCACAAAGCTTTAGGACTAGATGCACCAATCCATATCTCCTTTGTAAATTAGGGTATTCCAAGTATTTCAGGCCAAAACCAGACCTTACACATTCAGGACAGTAAGGGAAGGGTGGAGAAGGGAAACAGTAGTGATTGGGTTCACAGGCAATTGCAAGATACCAGACCTTAAGAGCAAAGCAAAAATCATAGAATCATAGAGTCATAGGATGGTAAGGTTGGAAGTGACCTCAAGAATCATCTAATTCCAACCCCCTGCCATAGGCAGGGACACCTCCCACTAGCACAGGGCACTCAAGGCCTGGCCTTGAACACCTCCAGGAGAGAGCAGCCACAACCTCCCTGCGCAACCTGTGCCAGTGTCTCACCACCCTCACTGCAAACAAATTCCTCCTAATATCCAGTTTCAATCTCCCCTCTGCCAGTTTAAACCCATTGCCCCTTGTGCTGTCATTGCAAGGACTTGTCAATAGTCCCTCCCCAGCCTTCCTGTAGCCCCCTTCACATACTGGAAGGCTCCTCTAAGGTCTCCTCAAAGCCTTCTCTTCTCCAGGCTGCTGAGCCCAAACTCTCTCAGCCTGTTCTCATAGCAGAGCTGATGTAGCCCTCTGAGCATCTTCGTGGCCTCCTCTGGGCTGGCTCAAACAGTTCAATGTCCTTCCTGTGCTGGGGGCTCCAGAACTGTACACAGTATTCCAGATGAGTACTTATGAGGCTTTTAGAAATTATTACTTTCCATTCCTATGTTATCTAGTGAATTTTCCCATGAAAATGTTTCTGGAGAACATAGAGAAATAATTCTAACAACTTCACAAGCAATCTCTGCTTTGTAACCACAGTAACCCAAAATACAACAGCTTCTGAGTTGTAACATCCCTTTCTTGGGAAGGCATCTTCTAGCAAGGAACACCACAAGTTTTGCTTTTCTCCATACTTGCCTGTTCTTTGAAAAGTCTTCAACTTCTCTCCAGACATTTTCACCTACTGTATAAATGCTAAAGCCACACAGTAGCTCTCCCATTCCCCCTCCAGTCCCTTCACATCACATACAGAGCATTTTAGGGACACTAACACGAGCTTCTGTGTTCAGAAAAAGGCTTAGATGATATCTACCACCAGTAAAGCTGGGCTTCAAATTTCATCTGATTCTGGGTCTATCCTGAAAGGTTTTAATACCTCAAGACAAAAGCTGAGTTCCATAGCTGAGAAACTCAACTGGTAAGACTTTAACCTGGCCATAGCTGCCTCTCTGGGTACTTCCACCTTTTGGTCTCAGCAGTGCCATCAGGGATCCTTCAGGCTAGAGGCAACAGCAGCAAAGATTTCATCTGAATCTGATCCAGGACTCTGAGTACATGTATCTGCCCTCAGGTGTTGCACTTCTTGCACTCAAAGTTAGCTGTCTGGCAGCACAGAGGAAGAAGTATTGATCATCTTTGAAACTGTTTTTAGAAAAGCTGGAAAAAGCTCCCAGTGCAGTCCCAGGCTCCAGCTCCTGGGAGCTGCAATTAAGCTGAGGCTCTTGCCCTTTGTCCCTGCCTGCACTGTCTCTTGGCCATGCTTGTGTCAGGGTCTGTACTCTAGTTGACCCACATCCTGACTGCTTCATGGAGCTGATGTCCCAGCCTGGCATTAGTTGTGATTTGTCATTATGGACTTGTTTGGCAACCTTGTCTGAATCTAGCCAGTGATGCTGGGTCTGTTTTGCTTGCTTTGCTCAGGTACAATGGGACTGCTCCCATTGTCCCTGTGGCATCTGTCCTTTATGAATCAGTCTGCTCTTGCTTTTCCTCAACACTGAGACATGTATTGTGTCCAGGCATATTTCAGCAGCATCAGACTGCACAGCATTTAAAATAAAAAGGGTCATTAGGTGTCACACTGCCTTTGTGGTTGCCTGGATATCAGACACACTGTATGTGCTAAGCTAGCTGTGTCTGAGCAGAGAGAGAAGGGCCACAGAGTGCCCACAGTCACACAAGTGAAGGCTTTAAAGAGCGAGGTTGAAATAATGTGTCTGGGATTTTTAGAGCAGTAGGAAGGTGAGAACTCAATAGGAGTCAAGTGCCCAAATCTCCTGAGGTCCTTTCTACACGAGGAGTGGGGACAGCAGGAGGGAGAGAGCAGTGAAAAACCTGGCTGATTTTAGAAAACTATGGATCAGTAGATCTTTTAGACTGGTGCTTTACAGCCACTGTTCACCTGAAGATGGACTGGAGAGGTCAGGACTCTCCTTGAGATCATACAATCAAAGAATGGTAAGGTTGGAAAGGACCTCAAAGATCATCTAGTTCCAACCCCCTGCCATAGGCAGGGACACCTCTCACTAGCACAGGGCACTCAAGGCCTCATCCAACCTGGCCTTCAACACCTCCAGGGAGGGAGCAGCCACAACCTCCCTGGGCAACCTGTGCCAGTGCCTCACCACCCTCACTGCAAACAACTTCCTCCTAACATCCAATTTCAATCCATTGCCCCTTGTCCTGTCATTGAAAGAACTTGTCAATAGTCCCTCCCAAACCTTCCTGGAGGACCCCTTCACATACTGGAAGGCTACTCTAAGGTCTCCTCAAAGCCTTCTCTTCTCCAGGCTGCAGAGCCCCAACTCTCTCAGCCTGTCCTCACAGCAGAGCTGCT
>VWZE01008044.1:109656-133931 GCA_013396675.1 Eubucco bourcierii
GTGTCCCTGCCTATGGCAGGGGGTTGGAACTAGATGATCCTTGAGGTCCCTTCCAACCTTACCATTCTATGATTCTATAATTGTCTCATAAAAGGCTGGAGTAACAGGAGCAACGATGATACCTAATGGGAAAATCCCAGTGCGTGGTAGATGGAATCAGTTTAGTCTAAGTTTTGAAGCTCAAATATATGTCAAAAGGCATAGTAAGTAACAGAAAGAGCAGAAGTTGGGGTTTTTTATCTTTTTCAGTAACAAGAAGCTATGGAGAGATGAGAAATGTAAAAGGAAAGAAAAACTGTTTCTGATGGTCTTTATCTGTACCGAAATCTTATAATTTGAGGTTGGATTTACCATATAAAATGCCTTACAAAAAATTCAAAGAAGATGTTGTTGTCAATATACTGATATTCAAAGAAGACAGAACCAGATTTCTTCAGGTGCACAGCGTAGATGAGAGAAACTGTACAATCATCCCTGTTTGACTCGATGTAATTCCCTCGAGGTGTCCACGAAGAGCTGATGAACATAAACAAAACAAACCTCAGTTGAGATCACAGACACTGAGGAGACCTCTCTTACACTACTATACAGAAAACCTGTTACTTCAAAAAGAACCCAGAATCTCACTGCAGTTAATTTATACATTTATTACTCGATTCCCATTTAACTTTCATGTAAATATAATACTTTTCATTAAATCTGTGCACAGAAAAAAAGATACTGGACTAGAAATTTAGGACCTAGCCTACACAGGAAAGGTCCAACATGCTTTCAATTAGAATCAGAGACAGCCTTCTACAGCCAGCATGGACAGGCTGTGAAAGTTCTAGACACAGTTACTAGAGCTGGAGCATTCCAGTTACAAATAAGAGCAGCCACAGCCTGGTCTTTGACTCACTAGCTGGTTGAGAGCCTGAGGAGGCCGTGATGACAGCAAAAAGATGGTTACACATTTCACTTCCCAGCCACTGTTGGGCTGATTACCTTCTGAAGATCTTAGGTAAGTCAATAAGCTGGCTTTGTGCTGCTGAGCTGTTTCAGGTTTACCCATGGCTGTGTAACCCAGGTGCAAACACAACTTCTTACTTGTTGCAGCTGACAGCTTTATTCTCAGACGAGCCAACTGCCGTGTCCATGAAGGTTGCCACATTGGAAAATCCTGCTGGCAGCTCATCCCATTCGTCAAACTTGATCCCACTCCCCAGGGAATAGGTTCCCTCTGCACATTTGCTGCACACCTGGTTCTTCATCTCCAGGTACTCACCAGAAGCACAGGAGAAAGCTGGGGAGAGAATAATTTCCAACATGTGAATGTAGAAATTAATCCCCGTTTCGTTTCCATCACATTATTTTGCTGCTTAATTAATTCAGAGCGAACCAAACAGGAATGTCCTAGCCCCATGAGCACAACAGTTGAACTGCCAATGCTGGTTGCAGAACTGAGGTGTTCACTAGTGCCTGTTTTTTCACCAATATAGCAGCACTGAAACCAGTGAGGGTGGTGAGGCACTGGAACAGGTTGTCCAGGGAGGTTGTGGCTGCTCCCTCCCTGCAGGTGTTGAAGACTCATGAGGCCTTGAGTGCCCTGTACTAGTGGGAGGTGTCCCTGCCTATGGCAGGGGATTGGAACTAGATGATCCTTGAGGTCCCTTCCAACCTTACCATTCTAGGATTCTATGATAAATCTCAGATGTCAAGTTTTAGCTTGTCTCTAATCTTGGCAAAACAAGATTTAGAAATCAAATCTCTACCAATAGACTCTGTCCAAAAGGCAATTTGTGAAAACCATGGACTTGTAATACAGTTCTCCTCACCTTTGCTCACCCACTTGTTGCAGCTTGAACTCAAAATCAGCAGCACTTGAAAGCCAGAGCAGAGTCACATTACCCACCCATATGGTAGCTAAAAAATATGCACAGCCACACTCTACAAACCTCAGTTGAGAACTGTAGACCTAATCCAAGGCTCTCTCCACATTTCTTCTCATGTGGGCTGCCTACAAAACCTTAAATATCCCATATGATAGACCAGGTGGTCTTGGAAAAGATTGAGAACAGTACTGTCTTGTTTGACAGAGGTGATACCAGCATGCTGAGAAAATAAATGCTGGTTACTAACACAACAAAGACAATGTTGAAACAGGAAGGAGATAGACCCAATGGAATGGGTCCAGAGGATGGACACAAAAATTATCAGGAGGATGGAACACCTCTTCTATGAGGACAGGCTGAGGGAGCTGGGTTCATTTAGCCTAGAGAAGAGAAGCCTCTGGAAAGACCTTCCAGTACTTGAAGAGGGTCTACAAGAAGGCTCCAAAGGGACTGTTTACAAAAGCCTGTAGTAATAGGACAAGGGACAACAGTTTGAAATTAGGGAAGGGTAGATTTAGACTGGATGTTAAACACAAGTTCTTTACCATGAGGGTGGTGGAACACTGAAAAACTTGGCCAGGTATGTAGTTGAGGCCAAATTCCTCAAGGTCATCAAAATCAAGCTCAACAAGGCTCTGAGCAACCTGATCTAGTGGAGGATGTCCCTGCACTGAAGAGGAATTGGACTAGATGACCTTTGAGGATCTCTTCCAACCCAAACCATTCTATTATTTTATGATTCTGTTTTTTCTTGTTAAAGGTGCAAAGAGAAGCCATCAGGAAGGGAAGTAAAAAAGCAATCTCCCTCATTATATGTTTGAATCCTTTAACAGATTCAACTTTGTTGTTGTTCTCAAGAAAGCTAAATAGCAAGAAACGGAGAGTGCTGCTTAACCAAATTTTCCAGATCTGTGAACTTCAAATAGGGAGTGGGTAACCTCAAGCAACTCACTGCTACAATGAAGACACAGAAGGCAGCAGAGCTTCCTGTTCCACTGCAGTGAGGTGAGCAGAGATCACTGCTTTATCAAACTAATATAATTCAACTCCTTACAACCTGATCTTCAGAGAAAAATAGGAGTCTAAGAGATCAGGCAGCCTGCCACGCAGGACACTGCCAAACCTTTCAGGAGAGAGATAAACTTTCCTCCTACTTTGGTGGGAAATTACCTTCCTTTTTTTCTTTTTTCTGTTTTTTTTCTTTTTTCTTTTTTGGTGTGGAATTACCTTCTTTCCCTTTTCTAAGAATTGCATTTCAAAGGCAGCAGCATTTCTCATCAACACAGATACGTCTGCAAGCAAACTAACTCTGAGCATGCCAGCTGCTTGCCACGTTCATATTGGGGCTGAGCATGGCTAATGGCAGCACAGACCACTTTTGACACTGGAACAGATGCATCATTTGGTCTCACTCCAGGTGGGCAGGAGCAGCTGGAGAGGGATGAAGAGGAAACAAGGAGTGCAGCAAGCATGGCGATGGTCTCATCTCCCGGTGTTGCATGACTTGCTTTTCGAGCAAGAAGGGAGACCAAAAGCCAGGGCAAATACTCTTTAATCTTGGAGACAAGCAGGTTGTGACCATACCCAGAGGGACTCTGCAGAGCAGATGTCCCTTGTGATAGGCCAGGAGGTACTTGCAGAGACACGCACAGACAGGTGATTCATCCCAGGACACCGATCCCTTGTCTTGCTCATGGCTCCTCCACCTCACTAAAACACAGATGAGCACAGATCCAGTGCTGACCAATAACTTGTCCATAGAAACAGTTGGCACTATAGCAGCACTGGTGTGTTTGTGGGTGTGACACAGGCAAGATGCTGTGTGATGCTCAATTTAAGAAGGACATTGAGGTGCTTGAGTGTGTACTTCTCCACGTGTATCCTTCTGTGTCTCTTTAGCTCTCAATACATTACAATTAAAAAAAAATAAATACACAGGTCTGCATTCTGCCAGTTTATAACAACATTTGAAGGGGGTAGCAGTGAAGCCAATTCTACCAAACCCAGTGAAAATACACAGGAAAAATATTCTCAGATTCTGGCTTTCCCTCTCTTCACACTTCCTTCCTATATTGTTCATCCGAATCTCCACTGTCTGGCATTCAGGTGAGATGCTGCCATCTCCTGCAGGCAAAGGCTGGGCTGAATTATTTCAGGCTCCCACGGGTAGCAGTGAAAACTGTAGCTCAGAAAGGAAATACAAGGTTGGCAGCATCACACAGCTGTCCCTCTCAACAGCTGCTGGGTTCAGCAAACACATGCTACAAGCCTGGAAGGGAAGATGTAGCCAAGGACAAGTATATACAGGCATCTGTTCAGTGATACCCAGGGACATCAGGGTCTTACATAGCATGGAACCAGGGACCAACCAAAATATGGGATGAGGAGAATAAAAGAAAGCCAAAGGATATAAGGAAATCATTACTTTATTATTAATGTTTCCTATAATCTCAGCCAGCTTCAGAATGTCTTCCATGAATAATTTACATGAGGCTTCTCCAATAGACTGTGAATAATTGATGTTCGTTTTCTTCAGTCATTATACCTCAATGTGTTACCAGGAACCAGACTGAATCTTAATTTAAGAAAAGAAAAAAAATCAGTCAAGGTTGTTTAGGCTTGAAATGTGATCACACTGAAAACTGGTATACCTTGCAGAGGCATGCATTCTGTGGAAGAGGCCCTTCCTTTTCTTAAGAGTAAGTAGTTTTTCCTTCTATCCAAGAAGTTATAAAATAGAGCTATCCATTTCCCAGATCACCTCTTTGATAGAAGCAGGATTATTTTCCCCAGCTGGTCTGACACATAGAATATATTTATTATCACTTTATTACATCATTTGAACACTAACAGGTGTGGGTTTGGAATGGGAATGCTCAATATATTGGTAAAAATATAGTGTAGAGTGGAGGAATGCAGTCATCCCCAAGAGGTTAGCAAGCACTTTAGCTGCCAGGTTACAACAGCCATTCAGGCAGCTGAGCCCTGCAGAGAACAGGGAACATATCTTGAGGTGAGTGAATAGCTCCCCAGACCCCATTGGCTCCATCAGTCTCATTTTGGTTGATGCAAATGACTTCTAGTGCCATTTGAGAAGGCCTCTACATACACATAGACACAAATCACAGAATCACAGGATGTTAGGGGTTGAGAGGGACCTTGAAAGATCATCCACTTCAATCCCCCTGCCAGAGCAGGATCACCTGTAGCAGATCACACAGGAACACATCCAGGCAGGTTTTGAGTGTCTCCAGAGAAGGAGACTCCACAATGCCCAATGGCAGCCTGTTCCAGTGCTCCATCACCCTCACAGTGGAAAAAAAAAAATCCTCATGTTTTCATGGAACTTCCTATGCCTCAGCTTCCACCCACTGCCCCTTGTCCTGTCACTGGGCATCACTGAGAAGAGCCTGGCTTCAGCCTCTTGGGACTCACCCTTTACACGTTTATAAACATCCATGAGGTCACCTCTCAGTCTCCTCTTCTCCAAGTTAAAGAGCCCCAGTTCTCTCAGTCTCTCCTCATAAGGAAGATGTTCCACACCTTTAATCATTTTTGTGGCTCTGCACTGGACTCTTTCAAGCACCTCCCTGAGGTCCTTCTTGAACTGAGGAGCTCAGAACTGGACATAATATTCCAGATGTGGCCTCACCAGGGCAGAGTAGAGGGAGAGGAGAACCTCTCTCAACCTACTAACTACAGCCCTTCTAATACACTACAGAATGTGTATTCTTGGCCACAAGAGCACATTGCTGGCTCATGATCACACCTTCCATCCACTAGGACCCCTAGGCCTGATAGACTGTCCTGATAATAGCACTTTTTTTTTATTACCTAACAAACTATTTTGAGATAACATAAGTAAATGTGTCTGCAATAAAGAGTACCACTTGCATCGCAGTATCAGTGTGTACATTCACACCCAATTGTGCAGTAACTCAAGGAACTACTAAAACTGGTTACCATTATTTTCGAGTCCTCACCAGTCAAATTTTTAAACTCAAAGCAAAACTCCTACAGAACCAATTCTTCAGAGCAAAGGCTACACAGAACTTGCCTGAATGCAAACCTAGCTGGCAACAAACAGATGTAAACTTGATGTCAGAAGGCTGCAACACAAGCACGTGGGTTTTGCCAGATGTGTAACACTCATTTTATATTATCCATCTACACAGACCTATATCTGCAAACACCATGCTATAAAACTTGCAGATAACTATTGACTTTGAGGGAGGTAGGAGCAGACCCACTTCTTACCTCTTTCCATACTCAGTCTTACCAGAGACCAAGAGAACATCAAACTCAAAATCTTCTCAAAATCTCCAATATCTGATGGGAGCCTACAAGAAGGCTGGGGAGGGACTATTGACAAGGTCTTGCAATGACAGGACAAGGGGCAATGGGTTTGAACTGGCAGAGGGGAGATTGAAACTGGATGTCAGGAGGAAGTTCTTTACAGTGAGGGTGGTGAGACACTGGCACAGGTTGCCCAGGGAGGTTGTGGTTGCTCCCTCCCTGGAGGTGTTGAAGGCCAGGTTGGACGAGGCCTTGAGTGAGCTGTACTAGTGGGAGGTGTCCCTGGCTATGGCAGGGTGTTGGAACTAGATGATCCTTGAGGTCCCTTCCAACCTTACCATTCTATGATTCTATGGTTCTATGAGTCTATGATTCTATGATTCTATGGTTCTATGAGTCTATGGTTCTATCATTCTATGATTCTATGATTCTATGGTTCTATGATTCTATGATTCTATGGTTTTATGGTTCTATGATTCTATGAGTCTATGGTTCTATCATTCTATGATTCTATGATTCTATGGTTCTATGATTCTATGGTTCTATGATTCTATGATTCTATGGTTCTATGGTTCTATGATTCTATGATTCTATGGTTCTATGATTCTATGATTCTATGGTTCTATGATTCTATGATTCTATGGTTCTATTTAAATTTCTGGTTTCAACAGCAGAATGTTTAAACTCCTGTAGATCACTTAAAGCCTTAAAGTGTTATAAAACCTACAAGCCTTAAAGAGGTCATTTGCCCTCTAAAGTGCATTTCAATTAGCAGAAAAATCCATAGTTCCTCCTGTGGCATCCCAGGAACAGGTCACACAGGTTAGAATAAGCACAACACATCTCAGTAGCAATAAATCAGAACAAAGTGTGCTTGCAAGTCCCAGTGAAGTCCATTGCAATTAAGGATAATCTATTCCCTGAAGTCAGTGGGGCTTTTCACATGCTCACCACTTGGCACATGCTCACACACCTCACCTGAAAACTGAAGCACATTTCTGATTTCAAAGAAATTACCTCTGCCATAATGGCATCAAGTAAAGGTGGAGTTTGCCAAGCAGAGTAATTAATAACTGCACAGCACCACACTTGGTCAAGTTTTTCCATATTGGGTTGTTTAGTTTTTTTGTTGGGGGTTTGGTTTTTTTTCTTTTGTGCTTCCCTTATTAAAAATCCTGCTGGTTATAACTGCCATTTGAATCACAATCATAATAAGTGCCTTGTGGCACTTCTCCCCCCTGAATATGGCAAATTCAACTGTGGCTGCTGACCAGTTAGACAAAGAGAGGAAGGGAAAGAGACGAGGAAGGAAGGCAGGCAGGCAAGCTCCAAATTCAGACTTCTAATGTGAGTACAAAGCATGTAGCATATGGTCAAGCTGGCAGAAAAGCCTGACTGTGGCCACCAAAACAGACTGCAGTTTTCTGTCAGCAGAAGTATGATGCCAAGCCCTGCTCCCAGTGCCAAAGCCTCAAAGGTCTCCATCAGATGCTGCATACATCCTCACCTCAAAGCAATGTGTTTTCAGAGGTACCAGCTAGGAGGAGGAGCAGGCAAGGACTTAGACCAGAAAACAAACAGCTCCCATTGACTACCAAAAACATTTCCTGTGTAAAAAAACAAACAACTGTCCTGATGGCAGTCATCCTTATCACCTCAGTTCCCTTCTGGACTCATAAAGAGATGTGAGTGAGAACTTTGGTAATTAACAATTAATGAAACCAAATTAGTTTAGCATATTCCCAACTGCCAACATGTAACTGAGTGATTCAGAGGTCTGGATTTTGATGAGGTATGCTCTCTGTCCAAAACCTCCACCAGTGAAACACTCCTTGCCTCCATGTATGTACTCTACCTCCAGAATGGTAAAGGGAGGATGCCTGAAGGGGATATTTCAAATGGGAAGCAGAGGAGAGACACAGAGAGTAGCATTAGGTGTAGCAAATACTGTCTTTTCCTAGCCAAGATCCTTGTTGCATTTTTAATGTGTCTCTTTGCAGGATCCCTTGCAATCATAGAATCATAGAATCATAGAATGATAAGGTTGGAAGGGACCTCAAGGATCATCTAGTTCCAACCCCCTGCCATAGGCAGGGACACCTCCCACTAGTACAGGTTACTCAAGGCCTCATCCAATCTGGCCTTGAACACATCCAGGGAGGGAGCATCCACAACCTCCCTGGGCAACCTGTTCCAGTGCCTCACCACCCTCACTGTAAAGAACTCCCTCCTAACATCCAGTCTAAATCTCCCCTCTGCCAGTTCAAACCCATTGTCCCTTGTCCTGTCATTGCAGGACCTTGTAAATAATCCTTCCCCAGCCTTCCTGTAGGCCCCCTTCAGATACTGGAAGGCTACTATCAGGTCCCCTCGAAGCCTTCTCTTCTCCAGGCTGAAGAGCCCCAACTCTCTCAGCCTGTCCTCATAGNAGTAAAGGGGCAGAATCCCCTCCCTTGCCCTGCTGGCCACACTGCTCTTGATGCAGCCTAGGACTCGGTTGCTGTCTGGGCTGCATGTGCACACTGCAGGCTCATGTTGAGCTTTTCATCAACCCAGACTCCAAGGTCCTTTTCCTCAGGGCTGCTCTCCAGCCATTCACCACCCAGCCTGTATTTGTGCTTGGGATTGTGCCTACCCAGGTGCAGGACCTTACACTTGGCCTTATTGAATTTCATGAGGTTGGCCTGGGCCCAACTCTCCAGCCTGTCCAGGTCCCTCTGGATGGATCCCTGCCCTCTAGCAAGTCGACTGTGCCACACAGCTTGGTGTCATCTGCAAACTTGCTGAAGGTGCACATCATGATGTGGCAGCATCAAACATATGCCTCATCTCTTAAAACAAGCCCAAGAGAGGTGGTCAACAGCTTGGTATGGCCATGCCTTACAGGGAAAGCATTAAAGTACCAGTATCAGGTAGAATGGCAAAATGCAGACTGATGCCCTGATATGAGGTCTGAATTTGATGGCTGCAGCCCCACAGGACAAGGAGATCAGAAAAGAGAGGAGGGAACTATAGAAAGGACTATTTGCCCCAGTACATTGCAAGAGAGATACTGTGCTGCAGACCTACTCCTGCACCTTCCCTGTTGTATCTGGCATCACCACAAAGGTGCACCTGCTACAGCATCACAAACATCTACTGTGGGAGCTTACTTCTTTCTCCCCACCTCTGACTCGAATGAAAGACATATGGAGGGGAGAGTAGCAGGAGGGGAAGGTGGGACATCATGCTGCTCTCTGCTCATGCTAAAATAAAGCAAAAAAAAAAATACCCTTCTAATAACTAGGTCATAAAGCAGTCAAAATATATCAGTCATTGAATCACAGAATAGAATCATAGAATGGTAAGGTTGGAAGGGACCTCAAGGGTCATCTAGTTCCAACCCCCTGCCATAGGCAGGGACACCTCCCACTAGCACAGGGCACTCAAGGCCTCCTCCAACCTGGCCTTCAACACCTCCAGGGAGGGAGCAGCCACAACCTCCCTGGGCAACCTGTGCCAGTGTCTCACCACCCTCACTGTAAAGAACTCCCTCCTAACATCCAGTCTAAATCTCCCCTCTGACAGTTCAAACCCATTGCCCCTTGTCCTGTCATTGCAAGATCTTGTCAATAGTCCCTCCACAGCCTTCCTGGAGGCCCCTTCAGATACTGGAAGGCTACTCTAAGGTCTCCTCAAAGCCTTCTCTTCTCCAGGCTGAAGAGCCCCAACTCTCTCAGCCTGTCCTCACAGCAGAGCTGCTGCAGCCCTCTCAGCGTCTTTGTGGCCTCCTCTGGACCCACTCCAACACTTCCATGTCCTTCCTGTGCTGGGGGCTCCAGAACTGCACACAGGACTGCAGGTGGGGTCTGAGGAGAGCAGAGCAAAGGGGCAGAATCCCCTCCCTCTCCCTGCTGCCCACACTGCTCTTGCTGCAGCCCAGCACTCGGTTGCTGTCTGATCTGCATGCACACACTGCAGGCTCTGAATCCCATGACTCTTTCTCAGAGGACCCTGTCTTCTCTGCAAGTAAACTTTGTTGATTACATTGTGGAAGATTTTTTTAAAAAAAATCAAAAAAAAAAAAAAAAAAAACCCAANAAAAAAAAAAAAAAAAAAAAAAAAAAAAGCTGAATCCCAACATGTTTGTAAACTGCAGCCATTTCAGGGAATGCTGGCAGTCACAGTCAGCTGTGCTTTACAGGTCGTCATGCACTTCAAACTGCAGCAGAGCAGTGAGACCAAAACCGCTTTTAAATGGGTTTGTTCAGATGACAAACAGTAAAGCACATCCTGCAAAATTAGCACATCTCGAGACAATGGCCTAGCTCTGGTGCCACAGTTAGATTGCTCCAGATATGTGAAGCACCATTCTAGTGATCTCAAGTGTCTTTTGACTCCAGTGGAGAGCTCAGCCTAGACATCTTTACAGAGATGATTGAAAAAATTGAATGCATGGTTATACCATTTGTCTAATTCCTGGTTCAGGCTCGTTTTAAAGAGAATGACTGCTGAGCATCTGGAATTGGGAGGGTTGGCACAGTATTTTCAGGACTCAAAATTAATGAGAGCATGCAAGCCCCTTCTGTTTTCAGGGAGCAGTAAAGATCAACAGGAGCCATTAATTACTTGGTGAGATGGAACCTGAAATACTGTATTCAGTTTTGGGTTTCCCAGCTCAAGAAAAACAGGGATCTGCTGGAGAGGGTCCAGTGAAGAGCTACAAGGATCATTACAGAACTTGAACATCTCTCCTATGAAGAGAGACTAAGAGAACTGGAATTACTTAGTCTGGAGAAGAGAAAGCTGAGAAGGGATCTTATTAATATCTATAAATATCTGAGGGTTGGGTGTCAAGAGGAAGGGGAGAGGTTCTTTTCAGTGTCACCTGGCACCATAGGACAAGGAGTAGTGGATATAACCTAGAACACAGAAAGTTCCACCTGAGCTTGAGGAGAAACCTTTTTACTGTGAGGGTTATGGAGCACTGGACCAGGCTGCCCAGAGAAGTCGAGGAATCTCCTTTTCTGGAAACTTTTAAAGCCAGTCTGGATGTATTCATGTGTGGTCTGCCCTAGGTGATCCTGCTTTGGCAGGTGAGGTGGACCCAATGATCACTGGAGGTCCCTTTCAGCCCTTAACATTTAATGATTCTATAATTCTATGTATATAGAAAATTCTATGTATATAGAAAAAAAATCTCAGTCTGTACACCTGAGGGGTAACAGCCTCAAATACAGAAAGTTTCCTTTTTCTCAGGCTGCTTTTAATATATCTTTGATCCAGCTGCTGTGTTGTCAGATGAGTGACCTGTACTAGTGGGAGGTGTCTGCCTATGGCAGGGAGTTGGAACTAGATGATCCTTGAGGTCACTTCCAACCTTACCATTCTATGATTCTAATGTTGCTGGACCTTAAACCATTTATCACAAGGTTTAAGAACTAGTGTATATGAGGAAAAATATTAGTTATAGCTATGTACTTCAGAGCATACTGAAAGTGATCATGCAGCAGAAGAGATAACACAATCTTCTCCCTTATAGTGTAGGCAGCAAGAAGTAACAGGCTCGAAATATAACAAGGGAGATTCAACAACAGGAAAAACTGCAGCAAGGTGGACAATTAAAAGACACCATAAATGGAGAAATATCTGGTGAGCTTGTGGGTTTTTCATCACTGGAGGTCCCAGAAAACAGCCTAGCTAAATATCAGCAATCAATGACAGGTCTTGCTGCTATTGCTGCTTGGGCTGTGGGGTGAGTTATGGGATCACCTGAGGTGCTTCCTAGCTTTGTATGCCTGTAATTCAAAAATACATCCTAAGGATAGACAGACATCTCACATTTAAATCCTCAGAAACTAAGCCCAAATACCAGCAATGATACAGGCAACTTCTCAAATGATGCTTGTAAGCAATCAGAAATCTTCCAGTGGTCAATGCTGCTACAGAGAACATTTATGTGTGTCACAGTGGAACATATGTCATAGAGAAATGAACAATAAACCTTTATGGGAGGAAAGTCAGAAGTGAGTAAATCTCATCTCTCCGACTGAAAGGATGCTGCCATTGTTCATCCTGCTTGTCAGATAGAATAATTTATATCCCCTGGTATAAATTGCTGAGAAAGTAAAGCATGGCTAAGAACTTCTGTGAAGAGAATTGCTAGAGCAAAGAAGTGTGATGGGGAAAAGCATTCAGCCAGGGAAACTACAAACCAGTGAGGAGATGGTTCAAGTCTGTTTGCAGAGCAGCAGTTCACTTTTATGCCCCAGGTGTAAAGAAGTGTTTTGACATTTACAATAAATAAATAAATAAATAGATAGATAGATAGATAGATAGATAGATAGATAGATAGATAGATAGATAGATAAATAAATAAATAAATAAAAAGCAGGGTCAAGTGAGATGAGAACACTCAAAGCTGCTAGAAATAAATACATAGATAATTAAAATGCAAAAAAAATTCATCATGAAAATAACTTAGGGGAAATGAGGCATTTACCATTCAGTTTATTAATTAAATAATGCATATAACAAGAATGTGGACACTATACAAATATAATTTGGCCATTGCTGGTCACCATTGTAGCTAACACAGGTACAAGTGAACTGGAAAGCTGCAAAATTTAAGAGTGTGGCAGCTCAAGACATGCAACCACATCTCAAGGGGTGTTATACAAGATGTGCCTTGTTATGCTGTTTGAGGCTAATTAGAATATTTTCATGAGAGAAAGTAGATTATTGGCTGTGAAAACAAAATATAATGATGTATAGATTATCCATTTGTTCTGCTGAGACATACAAAAGCAAGGACACAAACATATATAAGACAGTTTCTGCCTGGCTACTGCCGTATTAACTCTTCTGCCTGACCCTGTGTATCTTCCAACTAATCATTCTGCTTCTAACACCTGTTGCTGACCTTTCCAGGTCACCTTGCATATAAGGGAGATTCTGAGATAAGGGAGGGGGTGAAAAGAAGGTGGAAGAGTGGTTGGGAGCCCCTTCTGGCCACTCTGACTGCAGGGAGGAGTCTTGTGTTTCTGTGTTACTTTTAACTTTTATATTTCTGTCTATAGCTGTAAATATCTGTAATATATTGTATATATATGCTTGTGAATTGTGCTAAGCTGTGAATATAAAGCTTCATTCCTTAACTTCCAGCTGGCTGAGTTTAGTCTGGGTGAATCTTTGTTGGGGGAGAGCAGGTGATGCCCAGAACATTAGCATATGAGGGCACCTGTTGCATATACTGAGCTCTACAACTACATTGCAAACACAATACCTGCTCCACAGTTCTAAGAGACAAGAAGAAGGGTCCGAGAGGAGAGACTAACTTAGGGACACTCAGAACATCAGTGACAGAGATAAGAAACCATACAAAGGGAAATAGGACAAGCAGATAGTAAGGGTCTGTAAAATGAAAAGTGCCAACATACTGCATTCTTTCCCTTTCACCGGATCAGGTAGTCCAGAGCACTCCACCAGTGGATTGGGGACGGCCACCCTCCATCTGGAGCCACTGCTGTCGCACTCTGTGTACTCAAAGTGGTAATCTGTCTGCAAGCAATTATAAAGAGTCTCAGTTTCATCATAGAATTTACATATTACACTCATTAATCAAGACTGGCATTAGCAAACTCAGTTATAATTAAGCCAGGAAGGAAGTAGCTGACGTGGAACATACTGTGCAGCACTCACCGCTTTGGGGATCACCACCTATCATCACAGAGAAAGCACAAACCACATTGGATGCTGTGCAGCACAAATGCTAAGGCAGAGGGTGGGATTTGCACACACTATTGGGAAACAGGACATAGATTTCACTACATTGTTTTCCCAGTCTCTCAGAGTAGCCAAATTTCTACCTCTCATGGTATCTGATCTACAGCAGCCAACTAGACTGGTCAGTAAAGCAAGCCATACTCAGAGCTCAAGTCATAGAATCATAGAATGGTTTAGGTTGACCTCTCACTAGAGCAGGTCACTCAAGGCCTCCTCCAACCTAGTCATGAACACCTCCAGGGAGGGAGCAGCCACAGCCTCCCTGGGTGACCTGTGCCAGTGTCTCACTACCCTCACTGCAAAGAACTTCCTCCTCACATCCAGTCTAAATCTCCCCTCTGCCAGTTCAAACCCATTGCCCCTTGTCCTGTCAAGACTCTTAATTTCACTTATTTGGTGGGGGTGGGGGGGTGGTACAGTTTCTTGTATCTTACTTTGTTACTCTAGGTACCTAAAGACAACCTTCTTGTTGTTTTTAATGTCCCTAGCCAAGGTCAGCTCCAACTCTGCTTTGCCTTGCTGTACCAGTACTATATAATATGATACTATGCTAATCTATGATTCTATGATTCTATGCTAATTCTATGCTAATTCTATGGTTCTCCCCCTCCACAGTGTAGTTTTAGCTAGAAACAACCACTAGAAGTGCAGTTGTATCTCTTTATGTAACCACACTGCACCACAGGCGTGATGGTAGCTCACCACTTTGGCTGCGCTGCTGGCCAGCTTTAAATTAACCAGCCTGGCTACTTAGGGTGGGTGGATGTCACTGCATGGACTCTGCTTCATCTGAAGCTGGTTTAGCAGCCATGGTGACACTGCCCTCGGCACCCAGCACAGCTCAGGCCCATCCCTACAAGCTGGAAGCATGCCTAGAAATCACCCATTAGCACTGAGGCTTACCAGGCTCAGCACTTCTAATCTGCCTCAACAATTTGAACTTCCAAATTTAGAAGGTTGACAGCGAAGTTTCCTCAGCACTGTAGGACACTTAGAACACCTTTGCCTTTCACTGAAAAACTGAGATTCTTTTCTCCTCCCTGGTGAAATTTCTTCACTCATCAGCCCTCTGGAATTCATTTCCCAGCAAATCCATTGCCAGATGTTACCCATTGCCAGCTATCACTCTGGGTTTGTTTTCAGTGTTTTTTTGCCTACTGTCATCCAGACATGTATCTTTAAATTTGGCCATGGGCCTGTTTTAAATTAAACTTTAATTCTGACTCAGTTTTATTATTTTTATGGGCTTGGCCTTAATGTGCTAAACATGCTTCTCCTCCAGCTCAGCTGTTCCTTCCTATAACTTTTCCTATTTTCTTGCTCACAGTTCCTAGCCTTTGGCAAAACTCATTTGAATTTCAGATGCAGAGTGCATTTCCACAGGAAAAATGTCTCTCAGGAAAAAAATTAATAATATCCCATACAGGGTTAAGCCAGTAAAAGAAAAAAAAAAATTTAAAAGGGACAATTTTCTAAATGGAAAATTGATGCTGTTCCAAGAAGCTGCTCAGAATCAATGTGTAGTCCTCACCATTAAATTCCAGATGAAAGGTTAATAGTAACCTAAAAAAATGCCACTAAAACCACAGGCAAATGTGTTTGTTTTAGCCCATGCTGAATTCTGCTTTATTGTTCCTGGAGAATTAGTGCAATAACATCTGCACTACTGTGCAAAGCTGCCGTAAGAAACTCTCTGACGTATGTACTCCCTCTTTGAAGGACACCATGTACAGAAAAGATGTCCTTGCACAGATAGCTGACATCAAAGATATGCTGCACTGGTCACAGTTCTGCCAGGGGTGAGAAAGCAAATTTCTCCAGTGTCCCATGGGATTGATGGTGTTGGGTCTGCCACCCTCACATGCACTGTGCGCAGAGCTCCATCAGACACCTCCCGGCTCCTGAGGACACCTGCATCTCAACCCTGCAGCGCTTCTCCAGCTCCATGAGCTGGCTGAGCAAGACTTCAGCAAGGCATGTCCCCACTCAGCCTATCCAGCTTCACTGTCCCTCTTCTCATAAAATCTCTGGTTTGACTAAGTCCCCAGACCCAGTGTGTGTAGTTTTAGATGTCTCCAGTGCAGACTCTACATCTGACCTAATCAATGGTGGTGAGACACTGGCACAGGTTGCCCAGGGAGGTTGTGGCTGCTCCCTCCCTGCAGGTGTTCAAGGCCAGGTTGGAGGAGGCCTTAAGTGAGCTGTACTAGTGGGAGGTGTCCCTGCCTATGGCAGGGGGTTGGAACTAGATGATTTTTAAGATCCCTTCCAACCTTACCATTCTATGATTCTATGATCCCATGTGAGAGGTTTGAGCCTCTCATTCAGGGGCTCGCACAACACCAGTCACTGCTTTTATTTAGGTAACTCTGAGCTGAGATTGATGATAGTGGTTAGAAACTGTGATAGTCTTCAGGCAGTAGAATAACCTGTACTAGTGGGAGGAGTCCCTGCCTAAGGCAGGGGGTTGGAACTAGATGATCTTTGAAGTCCCTTCCAACATTACCATCCTATGATTCTATGATCTCCTGGACTGTTACAATTGTTGACAGACAAAGGCATTTGCAGGCTCAACTCTTAAATCAAGGGCCTATTTCAAGGCATTTCTGAAACTCTAGAAGTACCAGTATCCTCTCCATTGACTGGATAGTTTTGCCCTAGATTACCTCCTGTAGAACCTCCTTCTCCATGCCAAAGGGCAACACCAATTCAATGTTTTCCTAATCTTTCCAGACCAATCTTTTCATTCCTTCTTTTCACTCAGATGAGGGTTGCCCTGTAGCCTTTCTCACTTAACTACAACTGAAGGTCAGAGAGGACCCAAGCCCTTGCAACCAGCTCCAAATGCACTGAACATTCAATTTGGACTGAAAATAATGGATGAAACCCAAGAGCAATAAACATTCCCCACATCTGTTATGAAATGTGATAACGAGAGTCTCTTGCAATTTAGCAGCTTGCTATGCCCACATTGTTTTCCAACCACAGACATCACTGAGGAAAAAAAAAAAAAAAACCACAAACAGAAAACAAGTTTCTGTCCTACCCAGCACAATATTACTACACAAAGACTCCCAAGAGGCCTGACACTTATTCTTTCCCTGAACTTGCACTGCTCGCTCCACTGCTACTTCTGCTTAACCCGATTAACAGCACACAATGCTATTAAAAGATATTGCTTGCCAAAAGGGACATCCATAATCTTTGCAGACCTGTGTGCTATCTATATTTACATGTGCAAAAGGGATTATCTGTGTATTTGTAAAAAATAAAAAAAAACAAAACAAAGGAAGACCAACCCACAAAGAAAAGCTTTAAGGAAAGAATGGATTCTTTCCTTAAGCGTCTTTAAAGAAAAGGATAAGGAGTCAAACACCACTGAGCACTCATGAGATCCCTCCAGACTAGTAACACCAAAAAGGTGACAACATTTGCATTTCCCTGGTACACTAAGACATGATCATAGAATCCTAGAATGGTAAGGTTGGAAGGGACCTCAAGGATCATCTAGTTCCAACCCCCTGCTATAGGCAGGGACACCTCCCACTAGTACAGGTTACTCAAGGCCTCCTCCAACCTGGCCTTGAACACCTCCAGGGAGGGAGCAACCACAACCTCCCTGGGCAACCTGTGCCAGTGTCTCACCACCCTCACTGCAAACAACTTCCTCCTGACATCCAGTCTAAATCTCCCCTCTGACAGTTCAAACCCATTGCCCCTTGTCCTGGCATTACAAGACCTTGTCAATAGTCCCTCCCCAGCTTTCCTGTACGCCCCCTTCACATACTGGAAGGCTACTGGAAGGCTACTCTAAGGTCTCCTCAAAGCCTTCTCTTCTCCAGGCTGCAGAGCCCCAACTCTCTCAGCCTGTCCTCTTTGAAAGAGAAGACTAAAGTTCCCATTTCTTATTAGCTTTGGGCTTCCAGCCCATCCTCCTCTTATACTGCATGGAGTATTTCTAATTATATCCTATGGCATCAGTACATACTCCTGCTTCCCCTCTGTGCTCCTGTCATCCCCAGTAGACCTGTCCATCAGTAGGGCTCCATCACATCACTCATTTAGATATAACACCCATCTCTTCCCCTCAACACGAACGTGTTCCTCTTTAATCTCCTCTTTGAAATCACATTACTGCTTTTCAGCTTAAAACTTGAGCTAGGCTTTCAATTGCTTCCATCTGTATTCCTACATCCCCAAATTCCTGAAGACATTTATGTGCATTCTGTCACATTTCTCTTTCCAGAGTCCTAATTCATTTGTGGGTTTTTTTGGCAGTGAGAGATAAACCCAGTCCTAATTGCATTACTCAGAACTCCACAAAGCAGCTGCCTGTGTTCAGACTTTCTGAAAATCAGGCTGTTTGCATCTTGAGACTAATTCAAGCACCAGGTTTCAACCACCAGAAGCTGAGGCTGAAACGCTGCCAAAGCCATCTGCAAATTAAAGATGAATTGAAGAGGTTTACTGAATGAAAGCCAAAATTTAGCAAAATATATCATCAATATTTGTGAAGAACCAGAATAAATTACATTTTAGGTAATTTTTTAATATAATCTGCTTAAATATAATTCCCAGGATTCTAACTCAGGTGTGTTAAAATGTCTAGTCTTAGGCCAGTTTGTGGAGTGACCTGCAGTGGACAGATCTCTGCAGAGTGACAGGGTGAGTGCAGTGAGCCATGAGCATGTCTGTCAGCATAAAGAGGACAGAGGCAACCTCTGCCAATGTTTAGTAACAAACAGCTGATAGAAAAGTGTTTGAATGAATCCCAGTGGAAATAAAAAAGGTACTGAGCTCTTATACCAACCAGGTCAAAGGACTTCCTTTGCCCTTGGTCAATTCCTCCCTGGCAGAAGGGAGATTTAGACTGGATGTTAGGAGGAAGTTGTTTGCAGTGAGGGTGGTGAGACACTGGCACAGGTTGCCCAGGGAGGTTGTGGCTGCTCCCTCCCTGGAGGTGTTCAAGGCCAGGTTGGAGGAGGCCTTGAGTGCCCTGTACTAGTGTGAGGTGTCCCTGCCTATGGCAGGGGGTTGGAACTAGATGATCCTTGAGGTCCCTTCCAACCTTATCATTCTGGGATTCTATGATTCTGTGTTGCAGCATTGGATGATGGTCAGCAGAGAGAGGAGATGCTTCTAGCACATCTCATATATTCAGAGTAGAGGACATTTCTCATTCCAGAGCTAGAGGAGTTATCTACCCTACCTTGTACACACATTTCCACCCAACCACCTGAGGTTATGTGGGACAAGTTGTACCATTTGTACCTCTTCACCCAGCTGTAGCATGCAGGGCTGCCATTTCAATTTTGAATGCTTTGGTGAGGCCCCTGACCAGCTCCTGCTCCTAGTCCATGAGGAACCCACCTCTTAACTGAGCTTACCAGATTTGCTTGTCATAGAAATGCTGTGTTGTTATTATCATGGCAGAGCTCTAAAGAGATAGCAGGGCCAGAAGGGCATTTCAGAAGGCATTTAGTACAACTTCTTGCCCTCTATCTCTAAACCACTCCTGACAGAAACTTGCCTAACCTCTCTAGAAACCCCCCAGTGGTGGACCTTATGCAGCTTCACAGTTAGAGCTCAGAGTTATCAGCTAAATAAAGTGATGCTAATGTGCCCAGACCACCCATCAGGCAGCAGTTACCATCACTAAGGAAGCTGAGCACAAGAATTAGGAGAAATACATGGGAAGGGAGGATTTATTTGTTAAAAATCGCTGCCCAAAAGGTACCATTTCAACATATTAACAGATTCAGAAGGTATGGCTGGCACCACAGGGTGTCCTCCCAAGAAATTGTATTTGCTATACTATACATTTCCTATATGGCTTATTACAGACAGTCCATTTCCATGTAACAAATAACCTGTGTGAAACTTCAGGGCTGTTCTGAGCAGTGTCTGCTCTTGGTCTTCAGCCACCCTCACTGTGGCTGAAATCAATGGAAGATTTTAACAGCCTCACTGGGCATAAGGCAGGATCAGATACAATCATCTGTCAGCAGAGACAGTGCACCTTTTCACTCTGACAGTTCTTCAGCCTTTGCCAAGTCCCTTTCAGCAGCAGTTCCATAATGACTATGAAAGTTTTTCTTATCATCTTATTTATCCTATGAGTGACCATTCTCAGTCTGAAAAGGTCAGGTCACCCGACAGCCCTTTGACTGGGAGAAATTGATTTTTCTTTTAAATAAAACTTCACAAGCAACCTATATGCAGCCCTACCCTACCCTACCCTACCCTAGACATCTCAAAAATGTCTGAGATTATCTACAATTGCAACCTAGAGAGCGAGGTGGTTAGTAAAACAGTGGCTTTTTCATCCAGGGCCTCATCTGTTACCCACATAACTCAATAAAAGGCACCCATTGACTTCAAAGTATGCCAGGATGAGCCACAATCAACCAGCTCATGCATTCATCACCACAGGCATTACATGACAGATGGACAGATGGGCAGAGTCCAAGGGGATGGCAATCAACAAATCCAAGTGTCAGGTGCTGTACTTTGGCCACAACAACCCCATGCAGAGCTACAGGCTGGGGTGGGAGTGGTTGAAGAGCAGCCAAACAGAAAGGGATCTGGGGGTGCTGATTGACACCCACCTGAACATGAGCCAGCAGTGTGCCCAGGTGGCCAAGAAGGCCAATGGCATCCTGGCCTGCATCAGCAAGAGTGTGGCCAGCAGGAGCAGGGAGGTCATTCTCCCCCTGGACTCTGCACTGCTTAGGCCACACCTTGAGGACTGTGTCCAGTTCTGGGCACCACAATTGAAGAAGGACATTGAGGTGCTTGAGTGTGTCCAGAGAAGGGCAACGAGGCTGGGGAGAGGCCTCGAGCACAGCCCTATGGAGAGAGGCTGAGGGAGCTGGGATTGGTTAGCCTGGAGAAGAGGAGGCTCAGGGGAGACCTTCTTGCTGTCTACAGCTACCTGAAGGGTGGTTGTAACCAGGAGGAGGTTGCTTTCTTCTCTCAGGCAACCAGCACCAGGACAAGAGGACACAGTCTCAAGCTGTGCCAGGGCAAGTTTAGGCTGGAGGTGAGGAGAAAGTTGTTGCCTGAGAGAGTCATTGACTGCTGGAATGGGCTGCCCAGGGAGGTGGTGGAGTCACCGTCCCTGGAGGTGTTCAAGGCGCATTTGGACGTGGCACTTGGTGCCATGGTCTGGTCTTGAGGTCTGTAGTAACGGGTTGGACTTGATGAGCTTTGAGGTCTCTTCCAACCTTGGTGATACTGTGACACTGTGATACTGTGAAATAACAGGTAACAGGCATTGCCATCCTTGCAAGTAAAACTCTAGAGAAAGCAAAAAGCTTTCTGTTTTTTAAGATCATGTCATTGACTTTCATAGGTGGTGACAGCATATACAAAATTCTACAGGATGGTGCAAAGTGGTCCTCAAAAAGGTAATTTTAGGTCAGACAATGTGCTGAAGGACCTTCAGTGATTGCTTAATAAATTAATAAGAGATATTGGGCAGGTTGCCTGCTTCAACCCATTTTAACTTTTCCTTTGTGTCAGCACAACAGCTTAGTGAAAAGTGTTCCATCATAAAGCTACTTTTTTCCACTAGTTTTCAGCCAGAACAGTTCCTTGAATCAGTTCATTCCATACTGTGCAAGCACTGATGGGGACACGGAGGAGAAAGTGGCAAATGGATGGCAAACGTAGAAATATGGAGAGCAGGGGAAAAAACCTAAACAAACAAACAAACAAAAAACCAAAACCAAAACTAAACAAAACAAAATAGAACAAACAAACAAAAAAACCCTAAACAAAACAAAAATAAAAAAACACCAAAGAGCAGAATGGACCTAATGTGGACCTAGAGGCAGACCTAATGGCCACACAGACTTAGACTGGGTTAAACTGATGGTGAATTGGGTTGATCCCAATGTCTCCTCTCTCAGTTCTCCCAGCTGTGTTATTGTAGGGTTTGGGTCTCTCTCAGGCACCACCAAGCAGTTTAATGAACATGGAAATTAGAACAGTCTCTAGGGATACACATCTCCAGAAGATCCACTCAACAGGATCCATTCAACAGGATTTTCAAATGTATATTCTGGTTCATAGAAACAGAATTCTACAGATATTCATCAAAGAGGGACTTTTTAAATGCCAGTCAGGCTGTAAAATGTAGAGAGTTAAAGAATAAAATCTGTGTTTCAACTGCAGCTTTGGTGAAACACTGACTCTGTTTTAATGCTTTGCCCACCCTGCTTTACACAGAGCAATTTGCAGGAAAGCCATCATCAGGAAATTCAGACAAGAGAATGCAGGTTTGTGTGGCATCTTAAGCCCTAAGACATATTTTTCATGAAGGAGAACCTTGCTCCATTCCCCTCCAACCCTCTAGCTTGATGGGTAATCTGGAGATGTGGGAAAGAGGGCTGTAGACATGTCCCAGATAAAGCAGATGTGATGGAAGTAGTAACTGGCACCTTGTAAAAATGCCTGGAGAGCTCAACTCCTTCAGAAAACAGGAGAGTTGGGGGTCTTCCATAATACATAGGCAGTATGGAACAGAGGCAGAAATTCTTCTCCTTGATCAACTTGTGGCTTGCTGTGGAGTCTCAAAGAAGTCTTTATGCCACTTGCCCTACAAGTATAATCTCATTTTAAATAACCAGAAATTATAAACTGCTCTGCAGAGTATTTTGGAAGCCAGAGCATTTTTGAGTGTCTTACCTAACAGCAAATCACAAGGGAAGTCCAGAGTGGAACCCAGAAGCCAAGTTCTTAAACAGGAAATACTTCCTACTGTACAAGAAAAGAGTAACCACAAACAAAGCTAAATTAACTAATGTAATTCCACAGCATCTTGCCCACTATCTGCATAGCTTCAGAGAATTCAGTGCTTGCAGCACTTATTTGTTTTATATTTAAGACTCTGTAATAGGCCACTTAGAGAAGCCTCAAAGAGGACACTTCTATCAGATTTAATCTTGTTAAAAAAGAAGCTTAATAACCCATTATTGTATCTCTAATTTATGTTCCACAAATCAGCACTGACAAACACCTACTAGAAAGAGAGCATAAGCTGACAAATAGTACAGCACGAAAAACATTTCTCCACCAACACACACCCATCATAGAATCATAGAATGGTAAGGTTGGAAGGGACCTCAAGGATCAGCTAGTTCCAACCCCCTGCCATAGGCAGGGACACCTCCCACTAGTACAGGTTACTCAAGGCCTCATCCAATCTGGCCTTGAACACCTCCAGGGAGGGAGCAGCTACATCCTCCCTGGGCAACCTGTTCCAGTGCCTCACCACCCTCACTGTAAAGAACTTCCTCCTAACATCCAGTCTAAATCTCCCCTCTGCCAGTTTAAGCCCATTGCCCCTTGTCCTGTCATTGCAGGACCTTGTAAATAATCCTTCCCCAGCCTTCCTGGAGGCCCCCTTCAGATACTGGAAGGCTACTATCAGGTCCCCTCGAAGCCTTCTCTTCTCCAGGCTGAAGAGCCCCAACTCTCTCAGCCTGTCCTCATAGGAGAGCTGCTCCAGCCCTCTGAGCATCTTTGTGGCCCTCCTCTGGACCCACTCCAACACTTCCATGTCCTTCCTGTGCTGAGGGTTCCAGAACTGCACACAGTACTCCAGGTGGGGTATCCCTGTATCTCCTACAGTGTCACCAGACTTTTTTAACTGAAAGTTAACTGTCTCAAGGGTGACACTACTTTCTCAGGTCACAAATAAATTCAAGCAATGGTATAAAACTGTCTGGAATGTTTCCAACAGCAAGGAGAGATGGTGAGAGACACGTTCAATATCCAGAGCTTCCGCAGGGAGGGAAATCTGCTAGACGTGATCAATTAATTTGTAATAAGGAACAGTGGAACCTGCTATTGATCACTTTTGTCCTGCACTTCCTACCAGATGGATTTCTGATATATATGCACCTCAGGGGACTCAAAGGAGTCAAAGACCCAGCGAGTCTTTCAAGTGGCTTTTTTAACTACAAATGATACAATTACTTTGTTAACAAGTCAGGTGTGTTAACGATCTGGTGACGTTTTATTTACAACTGCTGACTAGGAAAGGTCTCTGTTGTAAAAGGGGTAATTAATTACTGTGAGATGGTCTTTTAAAAAATATTAATATAATTTATTAATATTAAATATTCCAAACTGGCAGCACCCCGATCACCAAAATAATAATAGTAGCAGGTCCTTGTATCACTATGGAAACTATATACAGGTTATGATAGGGTCTAAAAATAACTATTAAATATATACATTAATTGAACTTGACTAAACTGGCAGAGAAAGCTTTGCAGTCAGTGTCCTGCTTGTGGTCAGTACTCCGCTTGCTCACTGGATGGACACAAGGAGCAG
>VWZE01008044.1:134180-156453 GCA_013396675.1 Eubucco bourcierii
GCGTGACAGGGATCAGAGCCTCAGCTCAGGATCAGTGAGGCAGCAGGCAGGGATGCAATAGCAGACACACCTTGGAATGGCAAAGCACAGGCACTGCTCCCTGCTGGTCTCCTTCTATCCAATACAGCCTGAGACTAATGGGCCTTTGGCCACAGGACAGCCAATCCAATGGCAGTTAGCCAAGATGTGACCATACTGGGTGAAGCCATAGGCTTACTTTAGCCTTGTTTGGGCAGAACACAGCCTTGCACAAGGCAACCCTGTGCACCTTGCTTACTGCAGTTGCTGGGCAGGCCACAGACACCAGACTCAGTGGTTCCATCTTCTTTGTCCTTTTTCCCATGGTTGCTCTCCCCAAAACAGAAGGAGGGAGAGCAGAAAAACATGCCTGGGCAAGCCAGGACATGTACAAACCTAATTTGGCCTGCTTAGGCCTACCACGACAGCCTCCAAGGTACACTAAATGCAAATAAATTTAAAAAAAACCCCAACCCAATTATCCTTAACTGGTATGTGGGCACATACACACCTGCATGTGCATTTCCATACAGACACACAAAAAATCACCCAAGGGTAATTCTGTCATCATTTAACCCACAGCCTCCATCTCTCCTTGGTGGATGAAATTTGGTACAGGTCCAGCAGCAGAGCTACACTAATTTACACCCACAGAAACTCGAGCTTCTGGTTTATTTCTTAACAGAAAGACAAAAAGTCATTAAAGGTAACACACAGGTCTCAGGTGAATTGTGGTGTGTCTCTCTCGTGCTCCATGAACCCCCCTGTTTGTGCAGTCAGAACTGCAGCTCTTTGTCTCTGTGCTTCCAAACCCTTCCAGCAATGACAGCTAATTAGGTACTGTAGAATTGGTTTTTATCTTCTACCTGTGTGCTGATGGTGATTAATTGCATTCACCAAATGAATCAGAAAGCAATTCCAAGAATGTCAGTAAATCCCACCATGGACCAATGTGAGGAGATTCTAGAAGGAAACCAGAAAGTATCAGAATGACCTGCCAGGACACAGACAGTAAGGACGACAGAACAGGAGCTTCATGTCTTTCCCTGTCATGGAATGAAAAAAAAAAAAATCTGACAAAGTGCTTCTTTCACAATGAAGCATCTCACTGCAGTCTAGGTACTGGGCACAAATATGGCTCCCTTCTCTGTGCTATCATAGAATCATAGAATGGTAAGGCTGTAAGGGACCTCAAAGATCAGCTAATTCCAACCCCCTGCCATAGGCAGGGACACCTCCCACTAGCACAGGGCACTCAAGGTCTCCTCCAACTTGGCCTTGAACACCTCCAGGGAGGGAGCAACCACAATCTCCCTGGGCAACCTATGCCCGTACCTCACCACCCTCACTGTAAAGAACTTCCTCCTAACATCCAGTTTAGATCTTCTCTCTGCCACTTTAAACCCATTGCCCCTTGTCCTGTCATTGCAAGACCTTGTCAATAGTCCCTCCCCAGCCTTCCTGCAGGCCCCCTTCACATACTAGAATGCTACTCTAAGTCTCCTTGAAGCCTTCTCTTCTCCAGGCTGCAGAGCCCCAACTCTCTCAGCCTGTTCTCACAGCAGAGCTGCTGCAGCCCTCTGAGCATCTTCATGGCCTCCTCTGGACCAGCTCAAACACTTCCATGTCTTTCCTGTGCTGAGGGCTCCAGAACTGCACACAGTACTCCAGGTGAGGTCTGACAAGAGCAGAGCAAAGGGACAGAATCCCCTCCCTTGCCCTGCTGGCCACACTTCTCTTGCTGCAGCCCAGCACTCGGTTGCTGTCTGGGCTGCATGTGCACACTGCAGCCTCAGGTTGAGCTTTTCAGCAACCCTGACTCCAAGGTCCTTTTCTTCAGCGCTGCTCTCAGACATTCCCCACCCAGCCTAGATCTGTGCTTGGGATTGTGTCTACCCAGGTGCAGGACCTTACACTTGGCCTTGTTGAATTTCATGGAGTTGGCCTGGGCCCACCTCTCCAACCTGTCCAGGTCCCTCTGGATGGATCCCTGCCCTCTAGCAAGTCGACTGTGCCACACAGCTTGGTGTCATCTGCAAACTTGCTGAGGGTGCACTGATTCCTCTGTCCATGTCACTGACAAAGATGTTACACAGCACTGGTGCCAGCTCTGACCCCTGAGGGACGCCACTTGTTGCTCAGGATCTATAGGATCGACATGTCAAAGCCCACGGCGCTCCGAAGGAAGCTTGCAGCTAACTCCTGCGTTCTCCACTTGCTAACACTCACAGAAACATTGCTGCAAAATCCAGGGCCAGATTTGTTGCCAGTGTCCAACAAAGCCATTTCCCTTATCCCCTCTCCCCAGATGCCTTTATGTTGTGTTACATATCAGTGGAGCGCTGGCGTTTCATAAGCAATATTACCATTTAATATAAATGTAGGCATTACAACCAAAGCCATCTGGTCCTTTCTGTCGATTACAAGTCTGTTTTTCTCACCCTGCACTACTCCAGCCTCATGCCTTCTACTTTCTCCTGCAGCCTCTGTCTCTGTGGAATCCCAGCAAATATGTACACACACCAATCTGACTCCAATTACCACTACACAGGATTCAGATCAGCCTGATAAGGGATTGCAAATAGTGAGGAAACAAGTATCTGAGGCCCTAAAGTCTGTAAAACTGGATGGAATACATCCTGGTGGACACTGAGAGTGAAATACATCACAGAGGCAATGCAACTGCTCATTCATAGTAACTTGAGGGTTTCAGTGTGTGCTTTATCTCAGCTACATGGAGACAAACCTGTGACTCCAGTAAGATGAAAATCATACTTCAAGTGAAGCATGTGCTGCCCTGAATTCAAGTGGTTTCCAACAGACCATTTTAACCTGGCCTAGGACAAGTGAAGGTCTCTGGAGAGCTGAAAGGGATACAGGTGCCTCAGAAAAACAGTAGGTTAGAGATATTAACTTGGATCAAAGCTGAAAGGCATTCAGACCCACATGGTAAACCAGGATGAACCAAAGACTCTTCCCTTTCCTTTACAGACTGTGACCTCAAGTTCCAGCTAAAACAGCTGCATTAATACTTCCCCACAAGCTCCATGTAATCACATTTCCCCCTTTCATTATTTCCATTTCCTAATTCTATGCAAAACTCCCATGGGAACAGACCACAAAAGATTTTGACTGAGATAATCTTCAGCAAGCAGAGCAGCAAAAAAAATCCATTTTCAACCTTTTTCCTGGGCCAGCAGCAGCCCTCTTTGCTCCTTCAATACTGGAGATGCTGATGAGAATTTTTCTAGGCTTGTGTTTCTGCCAAACAAAAAGAGTTTCATCATTCCAGCAAAGGGCAGAAGCCAGATTCCCCATCTTGTCCATGTCCCCTTGGCTACCCCTCAGGATCACAGCTTATGCTTTGCATTGGGTGGCCAAGCTGCTCAGATCTGCCCCAGGCAGGAACAATAGCTCAGGAAAGCTGTTTGATCCCTCAGTTCCTCTTCAGGTAGCATGAAGGAACAGAGCCAAAATCCAGCAAACAAAGGTTCAATCAGCCAAGGCTTGAAATAGAAATGAGAGCACGCTGACTGTCACAACAGAGTGTGGAAAGAGTTGCACAGGCTTGATTGCATGCAGAGCTAAAAGAGGCACTATGTTTGTTCCTGGGGCTACAGAATCTGGATTTGGCTCCCCCTGAGCTTAGCAGGCATTTTCCCCGTGTAAGGAAGTAAATAAATGCTACTGATTCTGAGCCAAAAGCAGAAGAAACTCCTCATCAACTAGGAAGTTATAGAACTGAAGGCACAGGCTCACTGTTGCTCCACAGTCACCTGTAGCCATAGTCCCCATGACTTTGCCATGAAGCTGGGGAAGGAATCACAGCTGACATCCCAACACTAAACACCAAAGGCAAAAATTTAAAGCAAGTCTGAGATTAAAACAGCAAACCTACACCTCTCCCCGAAAACAGAGTATCAGCTGAGGCACAGGGATGAGGAAAGACCACAATATATACTTAAAGTCAGTCTCCATTAAGCAAAGGTTTTCCAAGTGTGTTGGAAGTTCAGCATCTTGTGAGCTCTTGACCAGCTCACAACACACATATTGAATTTCACTCAAATTGATGCTAACTCCTGTCCAAAGCCCATCCAACCTGCTCCCTTTCACATGCCTTTCTTAATGCAATATCCTACCCTATTTATTCATAATCTGTCACACACCAAACACCTGTCTGTCTGTTGCCATAATTCGGTGTTCAGAATGAATCTTCATGATTAATCTGCTCATTTCAACTACAGCAAATCAATATACAACTAGACACTGATAGGCACACAGAGAGAAATAATAAGGAATCCTCTGCCACTGTCAAGTGGCAGTCATTTGGCTCTCTTAGTGGTAACTCTGTCCAGTGTGTGATTTTTTTTTTATTAACACACACATACATGCAGGCACCAACCAAACACAGTAAATCTCAGCTACAGCCTTTCTGTCTGCCTGACACTTCAATCAGGACTGGCAAATCCAACATGAGAACTGACAAAGTCAGTGAAACTCCTGAGAGTTTCCTACAGAAAAAGAAAAATATCTGTGCATCCTTGGGATTCACGAAGAGAAGGAATAAAATGCTTAATCAAATACTCCCTTAGCAGCCCCAGATTCCCTGATTCACTATTGCTTCCATGTTGGTCTTTTATGAAGATCTATGACCATCTGAAGCTGTTTTAATTTTGTAGGCTTTTAACTTCAGCCTCTACAAAAGTATTTCCAACACCAAAATTTAAAGGTGAGACCTTTTATTAATATGTAAGAACAGACAGACACACCAGCAGATGCTCAGAGGGCTGCAGCAGCTCTGCTGTGAGGACAGGCTGAGAGAGTTGGGGCTCTGCAGCCTGGAGAAGAGAAGGCTTCCAGGAGACCTTAGAGTAGCCTTCCAGTATCTGAAGGGGGCCTCCAGGAAGGCTGGAGAGGGACTATTGACAAGGTCTTGCAATGACAGGACAAGGGGTAATGGGTTTAAACTGGCAGAGAGAAGATCTAAACTGGATGTTAGGAGGAAGTTCTCTGCAGTGAGGGTGGTGAGACACTGGCACAGGTTGCCCAGAGAGGTTGTGGCTGCTCCCTCCCTGGAGGTGTTCAAGGCCAGGCTGAAAAGAGGCCTTGAGTGCCCTGTACTAGTGTGAGGTGTCCCTGCCTATGGCAGGGGGTTGGAACTAGATGATCTTTGAGGTCCCTTCCAACCTTACCATTCTGTGATTCTATGATTCTATTATCTGGATGGGAATGAGGTCACTTTGCTTTCCAAAAGAATAGTTCCCTCTTCTGTGTTGTTCTTCTGCATTAGAGATTCTTGAGTGAATCAAACTACTACAGCCAAATTTTATATCCCAGGAAAACTGATGGAAAATGCTGCCTTGCAGTGAACTACAGCAGCCCTGTCAGGAGATATTACAATGAAGGATTACCAGTACAGACCATCTGCCTGAGCTTAGCAGTTTGCTTTCTTTTTTTCTTTTCTTTTCTTTTTCTTTTTTTTTTCTTCTTTTTTTTCCTTCTTTTATTTTTTTTCTTCTTATTTTTCTTTTTTTTTTTTTGGGGGGGGGGCAGGTTTGGAGTTCTTTTTGTTGCTGTTTATTTGGGATTGTTTGTTTCTTTGTTTGTTTTTAGTTTTGGGGTTTTTTTCCTGTGTGATGCTGCAGTAAATCACAACAAAACAAAGTCCAGGAGTGACCAATCCCTTAGAGGTCAAGCTGCCTTCAGAGCATTCCTATGCCCACTCCACCAAATAGAAGACTAAATTAAGAAACTAACCTGACTTTGTGATTTACAAACAATGATTCAGCACAATATGAACTGTAGGGCCAACATATCCTTGTTAAAAAAAATATAAACAGTGTCAAACTGTTTATATTTTATTTTATATTAAGGAGAGAGAAATCAATAGCTGCGATTGGGCTGCATTAATTCCAAATGCCATTTGCTGTTTAAATACATCACAGTGATTCACAGAGACAGTCTCAAAGATCTAAGTGCCTCTGTGCTATTATACAGCAAAATGTTAGGTGCTTGGGAGGCATCCTGGGCAGACAGATGATGGCATTAGTGATTTAATTGACCCTTATGGATAAAAACACACATGAGAAATGGCAGAGCCATCGGCGAGCAGCCGTGCATGCTGAAGTGAGGCCAGTGGAGAGCAGAGGAGGAGCTAAGATGTTTTCCATGTGCAAGCAGAACTTGGTGTGAAAGCTGTGGCCAGGAAGCAGAGCTGCTAGGGAATGCAGATGGGTTCAGGCACGATCATCCCTTGGGAACAGCCCAGTTCTGCGCATGGCAAGGGCCACATTCTGCTTGTGGAGCCCACAGGAACATGTGATAGCAAAGGTGGGTGGTGGAAGCCCTGTAGAGCAGAGGAGAAGGTATAATCCCAGGATTATCTTTGGGTTTATGTCAGGGAAACACTTTACAGAAGCTACCTGATGGAGAGGAACATCCCAGCAGTGCATATCATGGAGGTGTAACCAAAACCATTGCTCTTGTGGGTTTAGGAGGTGCCTCACTTAACCTCAACATCACAATGGGAAGATGTCCTCAAAGTCTTTTCACTGAAATGGTACAAAACACTTTAACCTCCAAGTGGATCAACTCTTAACATCTAGTCTCATCTTTTCTAGTTTTCTTTTCAGTTTTTGGTGAAAAAATGAAGACTGGTTCTCATAATTCTGGAGTTTGGAGTCCCCAGCACAGGAAGGACACTGAACTGTTTGAGTGGGTCCAGAGGAGGCCACAAAGATGCTCAGAGGGCTGCAGGAGTTCTGCTATGAGGACAGGCTGAGAGAGTTGGGACTCTGCAGCCTGGAGAAGAGAAGGCTTTGAGGAGACATTAGAGTAGCCTTCCAGTATCTGAAGGGGGCCTCCAGGAAGACTGGGGAGGGACTATTGACAAGGTCTTGCAGTGACAGGACAAGGGGCAATGGGTTTGAACTGGCAGAGGGGAGATTTAGACTGGATGTTAGGAGGAAGTTCTTTCCAGTGAGGGTGGTGAGACACTGGCACAGGTTGGCCAGGGAGGTTGTGGCTGCTCCCTCCCTGGAGGTGTTCAAGGCCAGGCTGAAGGAGGCCTTGAGTGTCCTGTACTAGTGGGAGGGGTTCCTGCCTATGGTAGGGGGTTGGAACTAGATGATCTTTGAGGTCCCTTCCAACCTTACCATTCTATGATTCTGTGATTCTACAATGAACTGGAGTGCTCCTCTTTCAAGCTTCCAGGCCTTTTGCTGAGCAGGGAAATAACTGGTTCCAAAGAAGCTCAGTTTTTAACAGAGTCACCATCCAAATCCATTAAGTCAGTACCTATTTTTCAACTGATTTTAGGCAGGTGAATCAAAAAGAAAAGGTCTTTCTTAGGACCAAACCCTACAATAAACCGAGCTCTCTTCACCTCCATAAGAAAGCTGCACCCTTTAAAGATGAAGTTCTAAGTGCTGGTTTGAGGCTAATTGATGCATTTTAATGAAAAGAATTAGATTATAGGCAGAGAAAAGGAAACACTGGTGATGTCTACTTCACTCATAGGCTTGCTGAGATATATAAGAACAAGGACACAAACATAGACAAGACAGAGTCTCTCAGTCTCTGGGAGCCAGTGTGTCTTCTGCTCTCTGCCGAGTAACCTAACTAACCACTCTGCTCCTAACACCCCATTCCAATCCTCCAAACTCACCCTGCGTGTAAGACAGACCCTGGGGTAAGGTAGAGGGGTGGGGAGAAGGTGGAAGGGTGGTTGGGAACCCCTCCTGGGGTCTCTGATTTCTGGGAGGGGAGTTGTGTTTCTGTATTCCCTTTAACTTGTCTATTTCTGTAACCATTCCTGTCTATAGTGTCTATCTCTGCCTGTACATTGTGCTGAGCTGTAAATAGAGCTTCAGTCCTTAACTTCCAGCCAGCTGAGTTCTAGTCTGGGTCATTTTACAAAGTGTGGGGTAACTCCCAAACCTTCACAATGTGAAAGAAGCTCTTCAATCCAGGCCAGTGTTAGCAGGTCCCACCTGAGAGCTGTGTTCACAGTACCACAGTATCACCAGGGCTGGAAGAGACCTCAAAGATCATCAAGTCCAACCCGTCACCACAGACCTCAAGCGTTGAAATGCTTCGCCTGGTCCCTGAACCCAACCACTCCTGTTTGACTGGCATCCTATTCTAAACCAATTATACTCCAGAGATTGCATTGCTTTTCATAGAGCTTCAGTCCTTAACTTCCAGCCAGCTGAGTCTAGTCTGGGGGATTTTACAAAGTGGGGGGGAGGAGGGGCAGGGAACTCCAAAACACTCACAATCTAAAAAGGCTCCTGGGATTTAATCTACAGGTCTCCCTGCCCATAGGGATTTGGCACTCTCATCAGGTAGTAAGAAAAAAGGGTAATGTGTTCTCTTAACAGAAAAAAGAAGTCTTCAATAAAATGTGTTGTTTATTAAGTGGCTGGAAGAGTCCTCTGCTTTTCTGGAGAAGCAGCTCATGCTTTGCTGTTTTCTGTCTGGCTGCATTTGCCACATTTCTGCAGTATTAAGCAATTCAAAGTGAGCAGAGCAAAGCTGACAGCAGTACCCTCGCTCTGTGGACCTACAAATATACCATGGCCAAAGAAATTAACCGAGAGAAGGAAAAAAATCTCTTTTAAAAAAGAAAGTTCTCTGCACACACCAAAAAGTAGATCTGAGGAAGACAAACCACCCAGCCCAGATTTCAGCTTGGTTTTTGACAGAGCTGGAGCCACAAAGACAAGCAGAACAGATTGCCCTGAAAAGTGGCAGTCATCTGCAGACAGGGGTATCGATAATTGATAGCTGCCTATATCTGTCACTTTGGTGCTCTGTATCCCAGCAACCCTCAGCAGAGATGAAGGTTCCAGCAGCCTACCACTGAAGGAGCTTGTTCCTCCTGTGCCCACTCACACACTGCAAGGACCTCATTGCTTATGAGTCCCTTGGTGGGCACATATTGCAAGTAATGTCAGCTGGAGTTTATGTGAACGTATGAGCACCAAGATGCAGCTGTACCCATCATCAGCTGTAAAATGACAAGTATGGGGAAGGTTGTCCAAACCTTTATAGCAACCCTCCAGCACTAGCACCCACAGAGGATCCACAGTCTTCAGGTGCAAAAGCAAAAAGGCTGGATCACCAGTAACTTTCTGTGATGTTGAGCGTACCCTTCACTCGCTAAGAAACCAGAAGTCCTGCCATGCTACAGCCTCCTTATCTTAACACAGTCTAAGGCAATATCTGTTCCACTGAAACATCAAGAGATCATCATTGCAATGTCTGAAACAGGGGTGTCCACATCTCTGGAGTGCAAAAGAAAAGGCATTGGTGAGACCTGTTTCTTCAGGCTGCACCCCACAAGAAGAACTTCAGCCTGGAGAAGAGAAGGCTTCAAGGAGACCTTAGAGTAGCCTTCCAGTATCTGAAGGGGGCCTCCAGGAAGGCTGGGGAGGGACTATTGACAAGGTCTTGCAATGACAGGACAAGGGGAAATGGGTTTAAAGTGGCAGAGGGGAGATTGAAACTGGATGTTAGGAGGGAGTTCTTTGCAGTGGGGATGGTGAGGCACTGGCACAGGTTGCCCAGGGAGGTTGTGGCTGCTCCCTCCCTGGAGGTGTTCAAGGTCAGGTTGGATGAGGCCTTGAGTGCCCTGTACTAGTGGGAGATGTCCCTGCCTATGGTAAGGGGTTGGAACTAGATGGTCTTTGAGGTCACTTCCAACCTTACCATTCTATGATTCTATGAAATCTCTCTGGTGCAGGAATCAGCTCCAAGGGGAATCACACAACTGGAACAAGACAGATGAAGAGGAGAAAAAGTTCCATCCCCACTCACCACTGCTGAAATGCCCTGGTGAAAAGGTTTAGTAGCAATGTGACCTTCACTGATTTCACAGTATTTTTATGCGATCCAAATCATAGAAGTCTTCATGTCTATCACCCACCCTTGCTCCTTTTTCTAGCTGGAAATATCCAGCATGGCCAGATATGCAAAGACAGGCTGAAGTCAAGCTTGGAACTGCTCATACACCTTCACAATGTTAGAGTATTTTAGTCTTACAGCATCATCTGACACTGTAGCAAAGCCAGCTATAAAAAGAGCAGCTCTGTGTATCCATCATACTGAAGTTATGACAACTACAGAAATTATATCAAGGATTGTGAGAGATGGATGGAAGGGAGGATATGGAGCAATTCCAGAAACCTCTGAATTTCATGGAAGAACTTCCCCTGCCTTCAGTACTATTTGAATCCCTTCTCTTTCAGTGCAAGCTGAGGGTGATTCACATTTCAGTCTTCTTTTAATGAAACCCTGCAAATATTTACTTCAGAGCTCAAAGCTGTTCTGGAGTTCAACTGAGGAGACATATCAACTTCAGGGACAACTCTTCAATGCTTTTCAGGACTGCCACACTGCAATTTGCAAATATCTATGAATTTCCAGGCTCCTAGTCCAACTTGGCTTCACATAGGGTTTCTTATCAGCTTCCTGTTAGTAGTAAGAGTTTCCTTCCTTGGATTTCCCTAATGAATATTTTTTTTAGCTCCAAAGTTTGATTCAATAAGCAAATGATAATTCTGTTCCTTTACCTCGACTTTAATAAAGTCTTTTAGAGAGAAAAGAGGAAGAAAATGATAAAGTTGATTCAATTCCCAACTTGTAGGCTGTCAGATTTGAGATCTTATTTAGACTAGGCAAAATGCTCTCTAATACAAGAGCCATTTTTTTTACTGAAACCAAGAGTATCTGTGTGTAGCACATCTGTATGTTAAATATATATACACATGCTCTGTAAAAGTAGTGCTTTAAGAAAGCAGGGAAAGCCTCCAGTGTATTTCACAGCTTGAATGTAAATGCAAAGGTTTTGTCTCGCATCTAGAAACCCTTTCTCATTTAAATTGCTGGTATTATCAACGAGTTATCCTTCAAAAGAACAGGATCTGGTTGCCAATATTTGTCTTTCCCTATCTTTGTTGCCTGTGTTCCCGTTCTTGAAGCAAATGACTTGCTCTGCTTTGATAGCTACTATCTACAGCAGCGGCCTGTGAAATGACCTCGGGTGCATTTACATCCAACTTTAGAAAACTACATTTCTGCTGCAAAGAACAAGCAGCACAAAATGTTAAGTCACAAAGATGTCTGCAACTCTCTTGATTAAAAGAAATTTCTCTCCTCCAGAGTCACCCTGCTACATACTAACTCAAAATACAGTTTGTCAGAGTGCTTTTCGTCCTTGAACGTGTATTCCTCTGAGTCAAACGCAGTATCCAAACCCCACTTCGTTTGCACCACTGAAGTCAATAGTTTCCTTACAGCTTGACTGAGTAGTGTATTTCAAAGAAAAGGGGGAGGAAAAAAAAAAACAAACAACAAACCATAGGCTTATGAATAGCGGAAATCTTCCCCAGTTTCCTTCAGGATTGATTCTCAAGGTTAATTGTTTTTTTGTGTGCAGATGACTTGCAGGAGCTGGCTTTTTATCTCTATGAAGTTCACTGCAAGAATAATTCCTCAACCTGACTATGCTACAGCAGAGGAGGAAGCACAAGGCTCATGGAGAAAGGAGATAAAGGAAATGATTATAAGGAGAAGGAAGAAAAACTACAGTGGAGGTATAAGGCAAGGTCATCTCTGTCAAAGAAGGGACATGCACACACCTGTAAGGAATACATTGGGAAAATACATTAGCTATCATTCAGAGAGTAAACCAGGCAAAGGCAGATAACATTGCAGCATGGCTATGTGAAGTCAGCAGCACAGACCCCATTCATGACTGGCCTCATCTTGCACTTGTGAATTGTACATTGAGATATTTTTCCTTCAGTGGGATTGTTTTCCCCTTTTTAAAGCTTTTCTCATTGTTTCTAGGTAGTGCACAAAGGCAGCAGGTAGAACAGTCTCTTTGGATGCAAAACAAAACATCCTCACAGGAACTCGGATGCATTTTCTTGATGCATTTAATGATCCTGAAGCCTAAACACTGCCTATAATTGGCCCTCCATCTCCACTGTTGTGAGTGGCAGACTCATTAAAGTCTTCCAGGATTCAGACACTGGCAGGAGCTGTATGCCAGAGGGGACAAAGCTTTCAGCCCTCAAGCAGCCTTAGCAACACAGGGTGCTGTCAGAGCTGGACCTTAATGGATTCACACTTCAGGAAGGCCATGACAGACTCTCCACCATGGCACATACAAGTGTTTCAGTAAGGCAACATGAAAAGGAGCTAAAGCCTTCAGTAATTGCCTTACCTGCATTTGCAAGGTTTTTCAAAAGGCAGTGGTTCCATCAGCAGAGTCCCTCAGGACAACTGTATTTAATTTAGAATCTCTAACTCCACCCCAGGTTCCCAGAAAAATATTTTTATGCTACACCTTTTCTCCCCAAGGGAAAGCTTAGAAAGTCTCCATCACTGTCATCACAGCATGCAGAGCTGAACCCAGGAGTCCATGAGCCAGTCTCAGCCACCTTGGTCATCTCCAATCCATCACCCCACTAGAAATGAGATGTCCTCATCTCACGCTGTTGGCATTTTGGCCAGTTCAGTTTCAACTCAGCATTCAGGAGATCGTAAATTAGCAGGATAAAACTGATGGTGCCTTTTCCCTCTTCATTACAACCACTTACAATCTATTTGAACTGTAATTGAATTTTTAATTTAATTTGAATTGAGTTTGAATCAAATTTGAATATTTATTGATGTTTTCCTAAGCTATTTATTTACACCCTTCATTTCTTCAGGCAAAGCCACCAGGAGACAGACTAGCACTTTCTGTCACCAGAGTGATGTTTTCTACTATGCTATCTGGCAAATTTAGTCTGTTACACTGTGACTCTTTATCCCTGGATCTCTTCAGACATTCCTTTTTTCCCAGGTTTCTGCTTTCCACAGAACACATCTTTTAGATTATTTTTATTACAGGTGCTTGAATTATTCACTGGAAGTAATTTTTTTTTCTGATTAATATAATCCTTCCTTCTCTAAGAAGTCATTAGAAAGTCATTTTTATTACTGGTAGATATTAGCTAGCATGCAGGAATCAAGTCATTTGGGAGATGATTCTCATTGGCACTTGCATGGCAGAGCACTCCAGCATGTGTCAACATTTCCATATCCATCCATTTAAACCCCAAAATATGGAATATTCTTCTAAGATTCAGCCCAACCTCAGTACTAAGCATGGATCTGAAGTGGGCTGACAATAAGAGGCTATGACCTGTGTACTCTCTTACCAGGCTCACATCTTAGTATATGTTGTATTGGATCCTTTACAGGAGGGGTGGAACTCTCAGATTAAAATTTAAAAATGTGTAAGGACTAAAAATTGTCTAAATGTCCAGGAGCAGCCTGGTCACCCTAAAAAAGGATGTAAGGAAAAAAAATGGATTGCCATTGTAAATTTGGCCAACATTGGCTCAGTCTGCTCTTGAGTAAAGCAACAAAATTCTTCTGTTGAGACACAACTCCATGCACAATGGGCAAATAACCTATACTGGTGGGAAGTGTCCCTGCCTATGGCAGGGGATTGGAACTAGATAATTATTGAGGTCCCTTCCAACCTTACCATTCTATGATTCTATAAATTATTCTCTTTCACTGAAACAAGGAAAAATTTCACGTTATTTTTCAGCATGCACATCTAAAATCCTAAAGACAGCGAACAGAGTACTGGGCTGCATCAAGAGCAGTGTGGTCAGAAGGGCAAGGGAGGGGATTCTGCCCCTTTACTCTTCTCCCCTCAGACCCCATCTGGAGTCCTGTGTGCAGTTCTGGAGCCCCCAGCACAGGAAGGACATGGAACTGTTGGAGTAGGTCCAGAGGAAGCCACAAAGATGCTCCGAGGGCGGCAGCAGCTCTGCTGTGAGGACAGGCTGAGAGAGTTGGGGCTTTGCAGCCTGGAGAAGAGAAGGCTTTGAGGAGACCTTAGAGTAGCCTTCCAGTATCTGAAGGGGGCCTCCAGGAAGACTGGGGAGGGACTATTGACAAGGTCTTGCAATGACAGGACAAGGAGCAANACAAACACTGACAATGTGAAAATAATGTATTGGATGCTCTGCCACTGAGTTTCACATGCTGCAATCAAATATCACCTGTCATATCTCAAATAACACATGTCACAAGTTATTCCTTTTTCCTCACTGTTTCCTGCATTTCCAGTTTAGTACCATCCACTCAGTTTCCTAGGGCAGCTGAAACTCTCCTTTATCAAAAGAAATGCTAAATAGAAATGCTTTTTGCTCTGTGAACTGGTTACCCTGCTATAAATCTCTGTCTGGACCCATCATTGCTTTGTTTATAGCTCCTCAGCTACTTATCAATCCACCTGATAGGATTCCAAACACAGGGCTGAATTTATTTTATGAGAGAGTTTGAATCCAATAAGATAGCAAGTGCTTTAGCACAGGACAGAACATAAATAATATGAGCTGTAGTCACTCTGATCTGCTGATTTGTCTCTATCAGAAAAAGCAATTAGATTTGTCTGACATCATTTGTTCCAGTGAAAACCATGATTTTGCTATTTGCTAGATAACGATTTTCTCTTCTCTATAATTTGTTACACTGTTTTGCTCAGGTTTATGGACCAGCTGTAGCCAAGACTGCTTTTTTTTTTTTTTTTTAAACAATATAACTGCTTCCCCCCCACCCCCACCCCATTTTTCAGAATTTTCCATTGCTCATTATGGTATCAAACTCTACGTAAATTAATTAACCATCTGCTTTCTGGATTCAATCCATCCCTCCAATTATTGCACAAGCTCTTCACCACTTTCTAATTATCTTCCACAAAGGTATTTCACAGTGTAAGGCAGAGGAAATTAATTGATGTGAGATAGGATTTACAAAAATTAATATTGTTTATTAATTTTCTAATATTTAGGTATATTAGAAAATTAATAAACATTCCCCATCCCCCCCTCCCCACCCACTAATTTTAGTCATAATCAGTTCTTCATACAGTCATGGAAACATTATACAGATAATAATATAGGATCTAGAAATAATTAGCAAAAATATATAAATATTAATTGACACTGGCACAGATTGCCCAGGGAGGTTGTGGCTGCTCCCTCCCTGGAGGTGTTGAAGGCCAGGTTGGAGGAGGCCTTGAGTGATCTGTACTAGTGGGAGGTGTCCCTGCCTATGGCAGGGGGTTGGAACTAGCTGATCCTTGAGGTCCCTTCCAACCCTACCATTGCATGATTCTGTGATTCTATGATCCTGCAGTCAACACACTGTTTGCAGCTAATTGTACCACTTGCACACACTAAATGGACTCAAGGAGCTCCTTTCTGTAGAAAGGTAATGGTGAATTACAAGAGGCTTTAAATATTTACCCACAAAATATTATTTCCCAGCTGGCAGGGCTGGCTACAGCTTCAGACAGCACCCAAACGCTTTCAGGGAATTCTGTTACTGTCTTAGCTGCTGAGACTTGTGATTCTTCCCAGGCTTCAGAGGGTACTGGGGAAAGGAGGCAGACAAGCTCTGACCCGGTCCTGATCTCCTCTGGATGATCTGTGTATCTCCAGGGCTTCCTGTCTTGGCAGGAGGCTTTCAGGAGCAGGCAGGATGCAATGCCATGTGCAGTCTCAGCACGGTGTCACGTTGGCTGTGCAGGCTGAATGCATGGAGGCATTTAGAGCCTGTTCCTGGTAAACTCAAGGCAGTGGAGTTTCCAGGCAGTTGGGGATGCACTTAGGCAGTACACTGCCAGAAGCAGAGAGCGATAGCAGCAGGCAGCAGCAGGTATGAGCACAAGGGCAGAGCATGTTGTGTTACCTGCTCGTCTCTTTTTTACCAATACAGCCCAAGACTAATGTGCCTTTGGGCACAGTATAGCAAATCAGAATGGCAGATAGCCAAGCTTGACTGTATTAGGTGAAGCCATAGGCTTGCTTTACTCAAATTTGGGAAAAACACAGGCCTTGCACAAAGCATACACAAGCTAAGCATGTGTACCTTGTTTACCACAGGATGTAAAACAAGTCTGAGCAGGCCAGAGTCCTTAGACTCAGTGCCTCCAAGTTTTTTGTTCTCTTTCCTAGAGTTGTTTCTCCCCAAAACAGAAGGAGGGAAAGCAGAAAAACATGTCTGGGCGAGCCAGGGTGTGTATAAGCCTATTTTGGCCTACCACAACACACAGGTGAGTATCCCTTCATCATAAAATACTGAAGACATCACCAGTAATGGAGTTAGTTTGAAGTAAGCATCGTTCTCACTTCTCTAAGAGTCTAAAAGCTCTCTTCATTTCCTTGATACACTTTGGCCAGTGTCACCAGACAACATCATCTATTTTATATATTATCTATAATTGCCCAAATTTGTTCACTATTTTCCCTGTATTAGTCAGAGATGCCTCTTTACATCTTCACCTGGCTGCTTACTTTTCTCAGTGCAGATATTTCTATGCCCCCTGTTTTGATAATACCATTACTTTTATTTCTTTACCCAAAGAAGCCCTGGTTATCTGGCCCAAAAATACATTAAGAAAAATCTTGTGTCCTTTACTACCACTGGATTTTTTCAGCTGCTCTCCAGTGGTCCTAGTTCCAGTAAGAATGCAGGCACACCTCAGAGAAATTCCTGATGCTCTGTCCTCAGCATTGGACTCGAGCCATGCTCAGGTGCCACTAGAATTTTGAGGAGGATCATCAGTGGATCAGGTTCTGCAGTCCAATTTTGCCCTGGCCAATCTTTCTTTCAAAGAAGAATTTCCAAGTCTAGTGCATACACAGCTGGTAGAATCATAGAATCATAGCATGGTAAGGTTGGAAGGGACCTCAAAGATCATCTAGTTCCAAGCCCCTGCCATAGGCAGGGACACCTCCCACTAGTACAGGGCACTCAAGGTCTTGGCCAACCTGGCCTTGAACACCTCCAGGGAGGGAGCAGCCACAACCTCCCTGGCCAACCTGTACCAGTGCCTCACCACCCTCACTGCAAAGAACTTCCTCCTAACATCCAGTTTCAATCTCCCCTCTGCCACTTCAAACCCATTGCCCCTTGTCCTGGCATTGCAAGACCTTGTCAACAGTCCCTCCCCAGCCTTCCTGGAGGCCTCCTTCAGATACTGGAAGGCTACTATCAGGTCTCCTCTAAGCCTTCTCTTCTGCAGGCTGTAGAGCCCTAACTCTCTCAGTCTGTCCTCATAGGAGAGCTGCTCCAGCCCTCTGATCATCCTCATGGCCCTCCTCTGGACCCACTCCAACACCTCCATGTCCTTCCTGTGCTGAGGGCTCCAGAACTGCACACAGGACTCCAGGGAAGCATCCCTTCAGTGCTATCAATCGCCTGTTACAACACCACATATCAGGGAGTCCAGCAAATCAGATCACTGGATGAAAAACACTGAATGATAAAAGCAGCACAGCTCAGGCTGCAGACTCTTTTCCAAGCATTCCCACCCCAAAGCTCACCATGGAAAATGCATTGCAACAACACCATCTATTCAGCAAGTCTGAATCTCTGTCTTCCTTATAGAAGCAGCAACTTACATTTTCACGTGCTTCATTAAGGATGTACAGAGCCAGATACAATGACTGATGGTCTCTATTCAAGCAAGTCATCCCCCTGACCACAGAAAAAATACCTTGGTGAGTGAGACTTGCTGAAAAACATCATTTCTCATCAACTGAAGCTTTCAAACTTATTAAACTTACTACAGCCACTCCTTTTGAAAAGATGTTAAAAGATGCCCATGGGGCCAAGAAGATGCTCAGAGGGCTGCAGCAGCTCTGCTATGAGGACAGGCTGAGAGAGTAGGAGTTCTGCAGCCTGGAGAAGAGAAGGCTTCCAGGAGACCTTAGAGTAGCCTCCCAGTATCTGAAGGGGGCCTCCAGGAAGGCTGGGGAGGGACTATTGACAAGGTCTTGCAATGACAGGACAAGGGGCAGTGAGTTTAAACTGGTAGAAGGGAGATATAGACTGGATGTTAGGAAGAAGTTGTTTACAGTGAGGGTGGTGAGACACAGGCACAGGTTGCCCAGGGAAATTGAGCACCTCCCTGGAGGTGTTCAAGGCCAGGTTGGAGGAGGCCTTGAGTGCCCTGTACTAGTGGGAGGTGTCCCTGCCTATGGCAGGGGGTTGGAATTAAATGATCCTTGAGGTCACTTCCAACCTTACCATTTTATGTTTCTATGATTCTATGTAGTGACAGTGAAATTGGGTTATCTACCAAATATTGACAATCTAAAGGCTACAGCCTCCTCTTTCACCATGTAAAAGAATGAGAAGCCATGTGGTAATGTCTCTTTATAGCACAAGTGGGTCTGAGTATCCAAAGGTCAATATGAATGAGAAGATCCTTCCTTAAGTCCCCTGATGACATTTAACACTAGAAATAGCATCCTTTCTGTTAGTGCCCTGCCATAGTACTCCTGTCATAGAACTAAAGATTTTGCCCCTGCAACATCTACCCTCCCAGAGCCGTGCTGCCAGGAGAAAGGGAATGGAGATCATATCCCAGAAAGACAGTTGCCATTTCAATTAATTCAGTAGGTGTTTTCATTCAGGTCTGTAGGACTGGCAGGACTAATCCTTATCTGCTCTGTGTTTCCCTTCTCCACTCCTCCTACTAGAGACACTTGACATTTTTTGCTTGCTGCTTTGCTTTTCTCTGCAGTACCATCTAAGAAGATGCAGGAGGAACATGTTCAACCCCACACCCCATTCAGAAATAAGATTTACTGCTGAGAATTTAATTATGGATAACAACCAACACAGCAAACTGAGAAGTGACCAAATGGGAAACAGGGGTAAGTGCCAAGCACAGGCATGACACAGTAGTGCATCTCTTCCTACACACTACACTTCATCTGTGCCCACAAAGAGCTTTAGAACACAAAGGGATGATCTTATACCACATAAAAAGAACATGCTTTAATTACCAATAAAAGACCAATCAGGATTTAGAACACAAAGGGATGATCTTATACCACATAAAAAGAACACGCTTTAATTACCAATAAAAGACCAATCAGGCTGACCAAAAATATAAATTTTTTTTTCATCAAATGTTGTCATCTCCTCCAAAACATTGTTTCTACAGCTTGGTGCAGTACACTAGTTTTAACATGATATTCACTAATTAAAATGTGTTAATGTTTTTGAAGCACACATCACCCTTTATGTACAAAAGCCATCTCTATTCCCAGAAAAGATCATTTTACCTTGACATTTCTAATTAAATGAAAAGTGTTGCTCATAGATAAATAATGAGAGTGCAGCTGCTCTTTTCTGCATGGCAGAAACGAATAGGGAATTACTCATGAGTCTTTATCCAAATGAAGCTACTAGATGTGTCCACAACATACACATCTGGGTACCATAACAACCAGAGAGTCACTGACTCATTTGCTACCCACTTTTCTCCAATATCCCTTCTAATCATATGGAGCTCTGCAGCCTGCAGAAGAGAAGGCTTCCAGGAGACCTTAGAGTAGCCTTCCAGGATCTGAAAGGGGCCTACAGGAAGGCTGGGGAGGGATTAGTGACAAGGTTTTGCAATGACAGGACAAGGGGCAATGGGTTTAAACTGGCAGAGGGGAGATTGAAACTGGATGTTAGGAGGAAGTTCTTTCCAGTGAGGGTGGTGAGACTCTAGCACAGGTTGCCCAGGGAGGTTGTGGCTGCTCCCTCCCTGGAGGTGTTCAAGGCCAGGTTGGAGGAGGCCTTGAGTGCCCTGTACTAGTGGGAGGTGTCCCTGCCTATGGCAGGGGGTTGGAACTAGCTGATTCTTGAGGTCCCTTCCAACCTTACCATTTTTTGATTCTATGATTCTGTATGGTTTTCTTTTCCTTCCTGAGGAGTGGTCAGTACAATGACAATGTGCATCTAAGAATGAATGCTGTTGCTTGCTCTTCGGGCTGTAGGTAGTTTCAGTAGACACCGTAAGGCGTGCACTCGTTGCATGTTTTTTGCTGAACACAACTGATATAAGTAACTAGAGATATTTCCATCATTTCACAGCTTGGTTATTCATAACAGTATAGAAGAGTGAGTCAGGACAGGGACTCTGCATTAAATGTCTGGGAGGGTTGAAGATAACTGGCTTGTAAACATCCTGAGTTTCGCTTCTTTGGATATTTCATAATACAAACTGGGTTTGGGTTTGCGTTAAGGAATTCTGCGTTCATTAGCATTGAAAGCAAGCACTGGGAATAGGGCTTACAGCTCCTGATCCTCCTTCTGTCACCAGCTTGAGCTGTTGTGTGGCATTAAGAGAATCACTGGGCCTCCCGCTTAAACCTCTGCATCTCTAATAAAAAGCACACTCATTCAAAGCCCTTCATCACAGGACACAGACATTACAAGTATATGTTCACGTATACGTCCTGAAATGCCAATGGTTAAGGGTTGCAGCATATTGTGTTGTGCCTCACTCTTTGAAACTTGGAAAACTCAGAAGGAAGGCACAATTATTTATAGACTGCTTAACTCCTAGGAAGTAATGCAGGTTTCATCTCCATCCATCACTCTACACAGTCAGAGAAGACAAATAACTGCAAAACATAAACCATGCACCTATGTCCTGATTTGAGGCTAATTGGAATATTTTAATGAAAAGAATTATATTATAGACTGTGAAAAGAAAACAATGGTGATGTCTGCTTCACTCATAGGCTTGCTGAGATGGATAAAAACAAGGACACAAACATAGATAAGACACACAGAGAGTCTCGGTCTCTCTAGCTGCAGGTTTTGTCTGCTAGCCTCTCTGCTAATCTAACCAACCGCTCTGCTTCTAACCCCCCTGGTTGATCCTTCAAACTCACCTTGCACATAAGCCAGACTCTGGGGTAAGGTACAGGGGTGGGGAGAAGGTGGAAGGGTGGTTGGGAGCCCCTCCTGGGGTCTCTGATTTCTGGGAGGGGAATTTGTTTCTGTATTACCTTTAACTTGTCTATGTCTGTAACTATTCCTGTCTATAGTGTCTATCTCTGCTTGTACGTTGTGCTGAGCTGTAAATAGAGCTTCAGTCCTTAACTTCCAGCTGAGTCTAGCCTGGGTGATTTTACAAAGTGTGTGGGGGCAGGGAACTCCCAAACCATCACAGCCTACAGTAAGAAAATTCAGATAAAGATTCCAATTCTCCCAATTGCATCAGTCCTGTTGCTCTTGAAGTCAGGATGGCAGCTCATGTGCCTGTTGTGGCTGCAGCTGCCTGCCCATGCCACAGAGTCACCTACTGGGCAAGCACCTCCCAGACAGAATCAGAGGGAGATGGAGCAAAGCAGAAAACGACACAGTGTGCTCCTCATGGAAATTAACACAGAACAGCCTTGCTCCCAAGCAATGTCAGTGATAAAACACTAGCACTATTTAAGGTATTATTTCATCTAGCCTTACTGACTGGAAAATTGTGAAAGCAGCAGTTTAGGCCTAGTCACAAAAGGGCATAATTAAAATTTCACTACGGATTCGACTAAGTATCCAAAGCACTTCCTATTTGAATATTCATTCTTGTTCAGATTACTCCTATCAGTAATTCCAGCTCCTTCTTAATCTACTCAGGCTGGGTCAGCACTTAGATCAGACTTCATGTGAGTCCTTTCCCTTCTCATAGGCCATGCCAGCATGGGGGAAGGGAGGGAACACTTAAACGCCTTCGTATCTCCTCAAAAAAATTGGCTCAAAGACCTAGAGACTGATTTAAAATGCAGCAGCCAATAACAGACAGAGAATGAGCCATGGTTAAGTCTCCAGTTTCAGCAGCACATCACTAATCCTAAAGGCAAAATTACAACAAACAAGCAAACAATATCCTCTATAATTTTTTTTTTTTTTAATTACTTCTCCAGTGACAGAGAACAGGACCCTATTTTACTGCTGCTAACTAACTCTGTTACTCTGGGAATAAAAAAGAAAATACTGTGCTACCTCACATAGGAGACTGAGAAACTGTGATGTCAATTTTCTTCTTTTGTTGAATTAGAGGAAGAAATTCTACTCAGGTCATAGTTGAGTGAAAATAAGAGCTTTTGACACTGAAATTGCCTGAAGGCAGGAAAGTACTGCCCAGTTGAAGAGGTGAAATATTTGAGACCAAACAATGGTGTCGAAATAATTAGAGGCAAAGACCTCAGGACTGTGAACACACTTCTAAAAGCACAGCTAATTGACCCCATAATGAGGGGGGGCAAGTTACTACCTGCCCCATTAGCTGAACACCAGAATTATTTCATGGTTGATATTCCAAACGCCTTCCCATTCAAGAGAGGTGTTTTGGTAGCAACCATAGGCAGGGACACCTCCCACTAGCACAGGGCAC
>VWZE01008045.1:0-12294 GCA_013396675.1 Eubucco bourcierii
TTCCATGCCAACATTTTATTTTTATATTTCCTTAGACCCCAGAGTTGCAAAATAACCCAAAACTATGAAAAGGTCATTAGTAGATAGCTGATATGATTAAACAACTCAGAATTAATAGTAGCCTTAAAAAATAGGGTTCTCATGAATCTCAACTGTCTGTGCTCCATTTAAGGGTTCTTTTTATGCAGGCTCCTTTGCCTGCTCACATGAAAAAAGAGGGTACATAATGCTGCCCTTCACTTCTATAGTAGAGGAGTACAAAGGATGTGCAAAGCCTATTTCTAAGTGGGTTTTTTTTTGTTTTCCTAAGGCCTGAAATGAGGAGTAGATTCATCTTTGAAACTGTCATCAATGTTTTCAAGAAAGTGAAGAAAAATATCACTTTTAACTTGCACAGCATGTCCATGAGATATACTTTTCCCCATTTTTATTTATTTATATAAAATTGACAACCTTTTCCTTTCTTGATGAATGCTGTGACTGAAAAGAAAGAAACAAGGCATTCTGAAACCAGGACACTTATCATCCTCACCTCTATCTTTACAAACAATATAGAAGGTATAATTCGTTCTGGTGAACCAACACATTGGTTTATGCTGTCTATACTTACCAAGTCACCTTACTTCAGAGCAAAATAGGGCTAAACCCCAAATCACAGTTGAATGTAGACTCCATTAAATTGGATTTTGTTGATATATCTGAAGAAAAATTTCTCCTTCATCATCTACAGGCTGTAGAAAGTCCTCCATTTCTTTTAATGACCTATTCCCTCTGTCTGATTCAATACAGCCCACTGGCTATGGAAATGACAACGCTCAGCAGGTGATAACAAAATGGTCAACAGTGCTGAGATATGTCATTTTCCTCAAATACTTTCTTGGGAATTAAATGACACACTACAGTATGCTGTGTCCTGCTCAGATCAAATATTTCTTTATTAAATAAAACTGCATGCTTTTATATATGGTTGCCATAGAAAATGAAAGCTTAAGTACACTGCTTCAAGCTCCTGTTGCAAAATAATTTGCTGTCTACCACTCACAGAATCACGGAATGTCAGGGGCTGGAAGGGAGTCAGAAAGATCATCCAGTCCAACCTCCCTGCCAGAGCAAGATCTCCTGTACCAGATCACACAGGAATGTGTCCAGGGGGGTGCTGAGTATCTCCAGAGAGGAAGACTCCACAACCTCCCTGCGCAGCATCTTCCAGTGTTCTGTCACTCTCACAGTTAAAAAATTCCTCCTCATGTTTACATGAAACTTCCTATGCCTCCACTTGCATCCTCCCCCGAGTCTCCTTTTAGCATATAACCGCTTAGGCTGCAACTGCTGGGATGTTCTACCTTTGTCCTAACTCCAGATTGAAAGCTCTGCCCGTATTGAGTCGATCTGGTGTGCTTGCTATGACCTGAACAAGACGGAATACGCATATTAGCACCTTTCCATCCTCCTGAACACAGGTAATCCTCTTGCTACAATGTTCCAACCAATGGATCTGAGATGTCCCATGTGAAAGTGCTGTCTATGCAACTCCTATAACGTTTTCAAATTCCAGCCTATCCTTTGTTTCTGGTCCCTTTCAGAAATGGGCAGTGTATCAAGCTAACTTCTGTTATACTTTAAACCAGAGCTATGTCACAGAATCGCTAAGGCTGGAAAAGATCTTTAAGATAAAGTCACAGCATCACCATGGTTGGATGAGACCTCAAAGATCATCAAGTCCAACCCAACACCACAGACATCAAGACTAGATCATGGCACCAAGTGCCATGTCCAAACGCGCCTTGAACGCCTCCAGGGACGGTGACTCCACCACCTCCCTGGGCAGCCCATTCCAGTAGCCAATGACTCTCAGTCAAGAACTTTCTCCTCACCTCCAGCCTAAACTTCCCCTGGCACAGTTTCAGACTGTGTCCTCTTGTTCTGGTGCTGTTTGCCTGAGAGAAGAAGGTAACCTCCCCCTGGCTACAACCACCTTTCAGGTAGTTGTAGACCGCAATAAGGTCCCCCATGAGCCTCCTGTTCTCCAGGCTAAACAATCCGAGTTCCTTCAGCCTCACTTCATAGGGCTTGTGCTCGAGGTCTCTCACCAGCCTCGTTGCCCTTCTCAAAGTCCAACTGTAACCCAACTACCATGACCACTATTTACACCTTTGAAGTGCAAAAGAGCATCCAACAGTGTCTTGGGTTGAGTTACACCTGCTGATGATATTCAATACCACGCTGCAATCATGCCAGCTACAAAACAAAAGTGCTGGCTGAAGCAAAGCATCAAAGAGCTTGAAGTTTAAGTTGTAACACCAGAGACATCCTGTTTTGGTTGCTGCTTCTGCTTTCTGGTTACTGGGCTGTTGGTCTTTTCTTCTGGGCTGGTTAGTGAGAAGGGTGAGGTTACTGCCTTCTACTGATGCTTCTGCATTTTGCTGCTCTTTTCTGCAAGTAGGCTACAGTAATTGTGCAGTGTATTATCTCACACCCAGTAAAACTCTTTGTATCAGCCTAGTTGATTTTTTTTTTTTTTTGAGTGTTACTTTCCCTCCCATCTGCGTGAGGGGAGAGAGGCTTGTGAGAGCCTCTGTGTTAACCCAGGACAGTGAACAGAGGACCACAACATTACAATTTCTATGAGAGGTTTTTCTTCCTCCTTTCACCTTCAAATACTTATTAAATTGCTTACACCCAGTATAAAGTGCACAATTAGGCTTCTAAAGTTCTACATAAACACCAAGTACAAGAGTTTAGCCTTCTATTACAAGAGGATAATCTGAGAAAGCTATCAATCTGAGGAGAGACTGGTGATGAAATCTGAACAGATTCCTATGTAGGCTATATATTTAGCTGCAGAAATATGAAATATCACCCATCTTTAAATCATAAAGAGGAAACTGCTACTAGAGATGTCTTTTCCTTGGAAAGGCACACTGTAAAGCAAGATACTAATCTTTTCTTACCAGAGCCCTATGGCTCTTTTCACAACATATCAGCATTTACACTGTTTTCCGCAGCCTTTAATCTGTGGACATTTCGTGTCACCCTGAATTACTGTTTCAAAGTAGACAATGCGTCTATCTTTTCCACAACAAAACACATAATATCCTGACATACTCCTGCATTGTTCCTTTTTTTTCTTTTTTTAATTTCCTCTAAATTTTTATTGCTAATTTAATGTTCTTAAAATAATCCAGATTTTCTTTGATCTTGTATTTTAGAAACTAATTTTTCCCCCCAGAAGGTTGTACTCCCCTCTGTGTATACACCTGCTATCTCTGACATGATAACTTTGTCATTTTTGTGCAGTTTATATTAAGGCATTACAGCATCTCATGTGTTGCTGTTACCTCACTGTTTCTGAATAACTAATTCAAACTTTATCCACCTGTTGACTTTTCTAGATAAAAGGTAGTTAGGTACAGAATGCTTTTGATTTTGGATGAAGATGTAGATTAAGTGTCTATTTCTCTCCCCTATTTTGTTCATTATCCAGACTGTATTTTGCTGAGAGCAATCAGTGTGTCCCCTTTTAGTTTTTATAAACAAATGCTCTGGATCCCACTTAATCTCAGGAACAAACTTGATAAGAATAGGCTGTACATGACAATTATGAGGATCAGATTCAAAATTTCATCTTAATTAATCTCTTAACTTCCACTTCATTTTTGGTTACTGATCACAGAATCACAGAAACCTCTTCCAGCTGCAAAAGACATCCAAGATCACCAAGTCCAACTGATATCCCTACTCCACAAGCTATGCCACTATGGCTTTTGAAGGAAAGGTGGGATAGTGAGTGAAAAAAGAACAAGGTTATCTTTGCTCCTAAAAGCAGCGTTAATCTGGATATAAAGAGAGAGATCTGAAACTTTATGAAGATAAAAATCACTGAATCACAGAGGCACAGAAATATTCAGGTTGGAAAGGATCCTCAGGATCATCAAGTCCAACCAATGTCCCTACTCTACAAGGTTCACCCTAAACCACATCCCCAAGCACCACTTCCAAACAACTTTTAAACAGATGCATAGTCAACCATCTCCCTGGAGAGCCTATTTCAAAGTCTGACCACTCTTTCTGTGAAAGAACTTTTCCTGATGTCCAGGCTAAAATCACTCAGTCACACAGCTTGAGGCCATTCGTTCTTGTTCTATCACTATTTACCTGCGAAGAGACCAGCACCAATCCCTCCACAACATCCTTTTAGGTGGTTGTAGATAGCCATGCTGTGTAACTTCTACTTCATCCCCAAAATCTTCACATTCAGATGACACATCTATGCACTCCAACATACTCTATGTTATGTTGATGTTTTCACACTTTCCTCTTTTTGCCTGTCTCTTACATGTGCCCTAGCAAAGGGCAGTTGGCAATCTACCACTTTAGCCATTAATACGAACAGTCAGCCTCTTTTATCCTCACAAAGCCTACCTATGGCATCATCATTAGCAACTGCCCTCCACAAATCTCCAAGCCAGTAGAAGTCATTTCTGCTAACACCTTTTACAGCCTGGAAAAGTCCTCCATCAACACTACCATCTGCTGCTTTCTCACCTTTAGTCTAGTATCACTGTTTCTGTGTTGACTAGTGTTATAGAGAGGTAACCTAATTATGTAATATTTAGAGACTGAAAACACCAAATAAGAAGATAATGTTTCTCCCTAATATTTTATAGCAGTCCAATGCTTTCCTGTCTATTTTTCCACTTGTTCATTTTCTTGCCTGATTTGGCTCCCTATAATAATTCAAATATTGGAAGAAATGAGATTTTTGCTCAGCTACAGCCTTTCCAGCCATATATCCATACTGTTTGCCCAATTTTAATTCTAACAGCATGCCTATAGGGTAAAGCATTAGTACTTATTTTCACTACAGGTGAAATTTCTCTTTCTCCATGGCACTGTTAATTGTGTCTGACTGTTATACTTTCATCCACAACTGTTCATTACTGCAAAAATGTAAGTGACTTGCTCTGTTCACTGATCTCTAATTTGTCATAACAAAAGTGATTCACAGGTGTTGTGCAATCCAAACTGGTCGCATGCTGAACATAGCCATATACAATGTATGGAAAACTTCACCTGCAATCTCCTCAGACAGACACTTCTTCAGAAAAAAAAAACAAAAAAGAAAAGAAAAAAGTGTCTTTGTATTATTATATTCTAATCTAGTTATTATAAGTAAATAGTAACACCTTTCCAAATATGATGAAGTAGTGAAATTGTGTCGTCAAGTTTGATTTAAAAAAAAATTGTCCTATAAAGTCCTGCAAAAGTAGTAACAGAAATGGAAGATAAGAGCCATTTGTGCAACAGGGAAATAAAAACAACCTCTGAATGTTACCTTTAAATTGGGTATTTGTTTCCACAACTTCTGCATTTGATAACAATCATTTATAAACTGGATGATAAAACTGCATTAACTTGAGGAAAAGGGGGATTTTTTTTTCCCCCCCCAATAACATCTTCCAAGTTTTCTAACTGATCATGGGGGAAAAGCCTTTAATTTTGTAACTATTGATACAGTAACAACATTTGTTAGCATTCAGTTGATCATTCATGTGACCATGAGTGAAACGTCTTCCTTACAAGGAGAGACTGAGGGAGTTGGGTGTCTTTAGTTTGGAGAAGAGGAGACAGAGGGGTGACCTCACATTCATGTTTATAAATATGTAAAGGGTGAGTGCCAAGAGGTGATGCCTAGCGACAGGACAAGGAGCAATGGGTGGAAGCTGTAGCACAGGAAGTTCCATGTAAACATGAGGAAGAATTTTTTCACTTTGAGGTTGACAGAACACTCGAACAGGTTGCCCAGGGAGATTGCGGAGTCTCCCTCTCCAGATATAGTCAAGACCTGCCTGGATGTGTTTCTGTGTGATCTGGTATAGATGACCCTGCTCTGGTAGGGGGGGTTGGACTAAATGATATTTTGAGGGCCCTTCTAGCTCCTATCATTCTGTGACTGTGAGAGTCATAAGTATTTCTGAGATTATCACATGTACTATTTACTCTATTGTCTGCAGCTATTGCACAGCTCTGACAGTGAGATGGGATGAGGGTCTAGAAAACCATTTTAGGCAGAACTCTGCTTTAGTTTGACTGGAGGTGGATGAAGTAGTAGCTACCTGCAAACAGAAGACTGACTGTTAAGAGTGCTCAGTTGGAGTGAAGAGATTGCTATGAATTTTCTTCCTGAGGAAACTCAAGATTATTTGACATTCTCCAGAAAAGAATCTGGTGACCTAGATATTATCTAAGCTCCTCTATATGGTAGTGGCATCACCTGGAATGGTTCACTATAAACTGTTTGCATTCATCCTTCACAATTAGTAGGAGATCCATTCTGAAGAACAGTACTATACTATGTTGACATGCAGGATGTATTTGTAGAGTTTAATTCTAGTCTTATTATTACAGGGTTGGATGCATAATTAAAAGCAATTAAAATAATAATAAAAACGTTAGGAATTCCCTTCACTTGTTGCAATGGAGGGTATTAATTAATGTAAGATTTTTTTTTCCTTCAAAATTAATATTGTTTATTAAGTTTGATATTCAAAGCTCTCACTACCTCACTACATTTTTAATAGTAATTATCACGTTCTTCACAGCAGTTGTGAAAACATTATGTAAAGGAATAAATGGATCTAGAACAAATAACTAACAATAATACAACAATAAACTCAATTGAACTGGAAGAGATTTTCTTGCGGTCAATATACCACTTGCCCACTAGATGGACTCAAGAAGTTCTTTTTTGTTTAAGACAGAAGGTTAGAATTCAATCAGATTCAATTACAGAGATTTCCAAAGATTTGTTAAAGAGGCTTTGAGCATCTACTCACAAAATACTATTTCCCAACTAGTTGGGCTAACTACAGTTTCCACTTGCAGGGAATTCTGTTGGTGTCGTCTTAGCCATTGTGACTTTTGATCTTTGCAGGCTCTTAGTGGAGGTGCTGGGAGAAAGCAGACAAGCTCTGACGTGGTTCTGGGTCCTTTTGGCTCCAGACTCAGCAGGCAGGCTTGCAGAGGGGCAGGCAGGATGTCTTGTAAAAGTGCAGTCTTGTCAGAAGACTTGCATGTGTCATGCTGGCTAAGCAAGCCTATCATGTGGAGGTATTTCATCCCTATTCTTGGTAAACTCCAAGCAGTTTCCAGGCAGACAAGCCCAAAGTATATGGGTTTGTTAGTTTGTGGCAGAGCTAGCTTATAGCAAAGCATAGAAGGATTCAATGAGGCAGTAGCACTGCCCGAAGCAGAGAGCAGGATAAGGCAGAAACAGTGGCAGCAGCAGCAGCAAGCACGAATACAATGGCAGAGCACGTTGTGCTACCTGCTCGACCCTTTCTATCGATGTAGCTCAAGTCTAACGGGCCTCTGGACACAAATTAGCCAATCAGAATGGCACTTAGCCAAGCTTAACCACATTAGGTGAAGTCAAGGCTTGCTTTTACTTTTTAGGGCAGAACACAAACAGGTGTATAAACACATGCAGGTACCCTGTAAACAAGTTTGAACATACATGGTGGCACCAGGCCCTTTTGTCCACCTTTCCCACGGTTGTGCCTCTCAACAACAGGAGGGAGAGCAGAAAAACATGTCTGGGCAAGCCAAGACATGCTCAGGCGTATTTTGGCCTGTTTAGCCCTTCCACAACACTTGTTCACAATGTTGGCAATTAGTCTGGTTTCTCATGTCCATAGGGTGTGGATGATTGGTTGGTTGGTTTGTTGAAAACCTGAAATAATAGGGTCTAACATACTATGGTTTCTCTATAGAATGGAGATGAAGACAGTTCTATCTCCATGAAGTTCCATCCTCAAGCTGAGACTTCCAATGGAGTAAAAAGGGTGTTTACAAAAAGTATGTTTACAAGATATCAGAATGCTTTCAATCACAGACAGCCTGGGATGACTGTATGGTCTAAAGCTGAACTGCAGCACTTGAACCCTATGTAGTTCAAATTCCACTACCCTGCTAGGACTACATGATCAAGTGTGTGCTGATAGGCAGGAAGTAAAACAAGGGCTTGTACACACTAGAGATGACTTTGGTGGGTTGTCTTAGATACAACCCCACATCCATTAGAGGTATCCTCTCTGAATTGTAAACCACTCCATCCAAGCTAAGTGATTTGTGCCTTTTGATTCTTGACTCAATGAAGAATACAGCCTATAAGGTCAGAATGTTTGTGCTAAGGCACAAACCTTTCTTTTGACCTTAGCAGAAAATTATTGGGTTTTATTTCCCTTGTTGAATCTGACCCTGTGTTTACACTTTTGTTCATCACAATGTGCTTCTTAATGGAAAAAGAGAAAGGTGCAATATAAAGCAAAAAAGAAATGAAAGTCTCATAAAATTTCCAAGATAATATTCAACAAGACTTAGGAAAAGTTTCTAGCAAGGTAGGTGGGCCCATTTATGGCAGAGATAGAGAATTCAGTCATCGTCACCCACTTGTAAATCACAGGTGCACAAACAGATATCACTATGGGACTGAACTTTTCATGAGACTGGTAGTTAGGGTGTTCGAGCTGTTTCATAGAATGGTAAGGTTGGAAGGGACCTCAAGGATCATCTAGTTCCAACCCCCTGCCATAGGCAGGGACACCTCCCACTAGTACAGCTCACTCAAGGCCTCCTCCAACCTGGTCTTGAACACCTCCAGGGAGGGAGCATCCACAGCCTTCTCCTTGTCTAGTTAAGTAGTTCAATATTTTTGCTTCTATCAAAATTATCGAATGGGCAATAACTTTGGAGATATAGCAGAAATGAAACGGGATCTTTATTCTCCTCCTATGAGGACAGGCTGAGAGAGTTGGGGCTCTGCAGCCTGGAGAAGAGAAGGTTTCGAGGAGACCTGATAGTAGCCTTCCAGTATCTGAAGGGGGCCTACAGGAAGGCTGGGGAAGGATTATTTACAAGGTCCTGCAATGACAGGACAAGGGGCAATGGGCTTAAACTGGCAGAGGGGAGATTTAGACTGGATGTTAGGAGGAAGTTCTTTCCAGTGAGGGTGGTGAGACACTGGCACAGGTTGCCCAGGGAGGTTGTGGCTGCTCCCTCCCTGGAGGTGTTCAAGGCCAGATTGGATGAGGCCTTGAGTAACCTGTACTAGTGGGAGGTGTCCCTGCCTATGGCAGGGGGTTGGAACTAGATGATCCTTGAGGTCCCTTCCAACCTTACCATTCTACGATTCTATGATTCTGATTTGAGGTATGATTTGGGTTTTTGGGAACTCATAGTAGAAATCTCTGATGGTAGTGGTTGTTCATGACAGTGCTCACCTATGACTACATTTACAAAACAAAACACGAGACCTTTGTTGCACTAACAATGTTCAGTATCTCTCTGATTTCTTCACACAAAACTAGGTAGAGCTAGGACAGTGTAGATGACTAAAGAAAACCAGACTGAGTTATTGTGCATGGTAATGTAATGCTATATGAAGGTGTTAGTTTCTTAACAGTTGAAGAGGAACTGCTGAAGGAATGAGTGCAACTGCGAAAGTTATCAGTCCTGTATGCAGGAACACCAAAGGTGTATTGCTCACTACAGTTCAGATATGCAGTTCTTTTAATATTACAAATACCATCTTGCTATCCTATGCTAACTTCAAAAGTGTTCCATTGTGTTAAATCCCAAGTATTTACCCCCTAAGAAGGCAGTGGTATTTTTAAAAGGAAGAAATGCTTCATTTGTAAAATATTAAAAACGTTATTTGGAAATATGGCACCTTTGGCTTCTAATTGTTTTACAGTTCAAATCGTAAGGTGTGTTCTTTTTTTTCTTTTTTTTCTTTTTTTTTGTTCAAGAATTTTAAAAGCAACTAATTTAAATATGCAAAATTATCTTGAGTTGTTCATACGTGAACTTAAAAGCCATGCAACACAGGAAAATTAAGTAATTATGCCTCCAAGTTATTTACTGCAATTAAGCTCATTTATCATATGCAAATTAGTGCAAACTGGTCTCATTAGTTACTAAATTACTCAATATGAGCTGAACAATGTAGCACTCCAGTTTGTAATGAAAAATCCCTGTAGAGGCAAGCAGTATCAATTAAGCTAATTTGCATATGCAAATATATTCACTAACTTTCCCTTTTCTCTATATTTAGTTCTACATTTCCTGATCATTCTTGATTATATGAAGAATATGGGGTTACTGACCCTTTTCCACACCTTCTCAAAAGCAATGAAATTACACCCCAAAAAAAAATTAAAAAAAATTAAAGGTCCTGAAAAAATAATAATCTTGCTGCTAAGTCTTACAACCACTTTCAGCCAAATTTTTAATAGCAGGTACCTGAAGTAATATTTTCCACTGGATTTCATAAACAAATATATATATGGAGTTTTAAGACTGAAGATGTCTTTACTGAAGTCTATTTCATTATAACGACACTTTTCAGAAGAAGAACATAGGAGATAATAATGGACACAATTTGGTAAATAAAAACAACTCATAAAAGATAATTAACATACTTCTATCATCTGTTTTTCTCTTCTCTTCCAAGCATTTCTACTCTTCATGATCTAGGTGATTTTACCTAGAAAACATATGAAAGACTCTTTCTCCTGATTTGAAGATTCTGTGCATTTATATTTTATGGATAGGGTCTTTTGCTTCAAGCCTACCATGGGAATCTCTTCAGCACGACATACAGAAATCAACTTTGGCTTTGAAAGTGTTTGATATGACTGACTGAGGCTAGCTGGTTGCAAAATCAAGATGTAAAATACCACAAGATGAACCTTCCCTTCTGTTTTTGCAATATCACTATAAACAGTTTCCAGTTTTTAAAAGCATGCTCTATTATGCTTCTTATCTGTCAATAAACTCTGAAGTACCGAAATATTAGAAGGATTAGAGAGGATCCTTAATTTCCGAGTGTCACAGGTTGAGATGACTCTGCTGCTGCTACTCAATACCATGCTGCCATCATGCTGGCTGGAGCAAAGTATCATTCATGGGGCTTGAAGGTCATGAGAGGTTTCCTGTTCTGGTTGCTGGCTTTGATTTTGTGTTTTGGAATGTTGCATGCTTGAGTGGGGGGAAACTATTTTATTGCTGGCTTCTGCATTTTGCTGTGCTTTGCTGGAAATGAGCTAAAGTAGTTGTCCATTGTATCATTTCCAGTAAAACTCCTTCTCTCAGCTCTTTATCTCAACTCAAAATGGTTTTTGGTGTTCCTTTCCCTCCCGTCTGTGTGGGAAGGGAGATGGGAGGGTGTTGTGGGAAGAGGTTGTATTAACTCAGGACGCTGATCTCACACTTTAAAATATTGATAGCAAAAGGGATTAAGCAAACTTATTACTTCAGCTTCCTCAGAGTAAACTCTGAAATCAAACACAGGTATTTCCAAGGTACAAGCAAGGTTGTTCACTTCACTTCCAAACAATACTTATCACAATACTGCTTTGAAAGATAATTTCTAAGAACACAGAACTAAATGAGAACTCTTAGAACTGTATTCCATCATACAATCTGATTGTTGTTTTAAAAATAATGTTGTCTTCTGGAGATTATCTTTCTGCCTATAAGATCACAGGGCAGTACTTTTGAAGTTCATTCAGATCTGATAAAAGTGATGCATTTGAATGCATGACCCAGACTTTGCTTCCAAGAGTTATTACTCTGCTAAAATAAGACAAGATTTTAACGTATCATGACAAACTTGACATCATTATTAATTATTTTTGTCCTTTATCCATCATCAAGAGTCTCTCCTCTTTTAAATGTCAGGGTGGAACTTTCTATTATCAATTGAGAGATTAATGGGAGTAATTTGCTAAAAGCACCACCCTCTCTGAAAAGGCCACACCTCAACAGATCTTCAATATGATGCTGATGGTAATTGTGACTGAAAATCCACAGGTAGAAGTTCAATGTATTTTTTTTCTCACCACACTAAAAGGTACAGTCTACAACCACTTTCATTTATCACATGTGAGTATAAAAAATAAAGAGTAAAAGCTTAAATAAGTAATACAATCACTAATTGTTTTCTTATGCAATAAATTAAAAACCTCAAATGTTAAGTAGTTTTCTAAAGAGGCCATCCTAGGTGTTTTGGGTTTTTTTTAATTTCATTCATAAAGGGTCATGTCTAATACCTAAGGAATGTCTATAAATAAGTCCCAAAGAGGTTTTATCTACCTATTTGTTAAAATCCATGTGCAAAAGACATACTTTTAGGATACATAGTAAATGTTTACATATGCAAAAAAAAAAAAAAAAAAAAAAAAAAAAAAAAAAAAAAAAAAAAAATTAAAAAACCGCGTCTGCTTTTTTTTT
>VWZE01008045.1:12316-25091 GCA_013396675.1 Eubucco bourcierii
AAAAGACAAATTACAAAAACTGAAATATTACAAAACTGCTGCTGCTTCATTTTTTCCTCCACTTCTGAAATGGCGTAATTGTGCTTTTGCACAATATCCAAGCACAGTACTCTAGATACAGCTCAGGTATCTTTAATAAAGTAACTGCAAGACACATATTTGCTTTCAGAATCAAAAACTTCTTCTAGACTGCTGCCAAGAGTGTACAGCTAAATAAATCACTTCATTCATGATTTTTGTTATGAAGACAAATCTGTTCTACTAGTTAATTTCAAGTTTTCCTAAGATTACCTTGGTTTCTATTCTGTATTTAGTTACTAAATAGAGATATGAACAATCTCACATTATCCATAGTGAGTTTGAATGCCACAGCTGAGTTAGTACAGAGAAATAGCTCTCAATCATTTAAGTGGAGTAGTTCTCATTATAATATCCTGAATTACCTCTCAAAAGATAATACACCAACCAATATAGTTGCATTGAGAAACTGTGAACATTGCTAAATAAGAGCAGTTATTTAGCGTCACACTTGGCCTAGGGAGGTTCTCCTTCCCCTCTACTCTGCCCTGATTAAGACCACACCTGGAATACTGTGTTCAGTTTTGAGCTCCCCAATTCAAGAGAGACAGGGATCTGCATGGTTCTTATTGCCACAATGCTGGGGTTTTGGCCTTGCTGACAAAACACTGATAGCACATTTTGATCTTAAATGCTTTTGCTCCACATCTGATTACTGCAACCTAGGAAAGGCTGTAGTAACCCTGTCAAAAAAAAAAAGCAAAACAAAACAAAACCAACAACAACACAACTCATATATTTCCATCAAGTCTTTTTTGTTTTGATTTTTTTTTTTTAAACCTGTGTTGNAAAGTTTTTTTTTTTTTTTTTTTTTTTTTTTTTTTTTTTTAAAGTTTTATATTCCTGGAGTACTATTAACTGTACAGCATGACTAAATTCTTTGACAAAACACCAAATTATTTTTTTATCTCGTAGGTCAGGAGGTCTGTTCACTCTCTTTTTCTTGTAGATTGTTGTAAATTTGTGATATGTAATTGTGAAAAATGGGATATCAGGGAGGAAAGCACTGCTTATAAACCAAAGAGGGGGGAAATCCCTGAATTTTTTGTTTATATTTATATATATATAGATAGATAAATATAGATATATGACACATGAAGCAAATCACCCCCACAAAATGTTGGTTTGTGCACACATACATCCACAAGCACACACACATCCACAAGCACACACATACGAATACGTAAAGGTTATTTAACAAGCAAATACCTACTGCAGAGTTCTAAACAACTCAGCTAAATAATACCTGCCCTCCATTTCATTAACATTCTTCCACTCATGGTCTTTGTAAAAATAAGGAAATATGAGCTTTTTTAAAAAAAAAAAATAAAAAAAATAAATAAAGAAACCCAAAAATCTCATTGATATAAGTACTGACAACAATACTACTCAAATTGCTGGCAGAAATATGACTAGATAGATATTTTGATTTTTCTTGGAAAAGCCTTTTTGGTTTTTTTTGGGTTCTTTTTACCTGTAAAATATGACTTCCCAAATGTGATTCAAATACTTCAATGGCAAGGGCACTGGGACTTCTCCTGCGCTGGGCACCTATAACTGAATAAAAAAACAAAACAGTTACGTTGCAAGGTCTGCACATTCATTTCTAACGCATCCCTGATCAAACCATTTGGCAGCAATTACTTCAGTGTGTTTTGCATTTTATAAACCAACAGAAATTTGTCTTTCTGTAAATAAATCAGTAAATAAATACATCAGTAAATAAAATTCTGATGCAATTTTCAGTGAATTTGAATTTGAAGGATAAAAGAATAATAGTAATTTTAAAACTAAATGTCAAAGTTTCTATATAAAATGTCTAAGGAGTCTGGAAATTAATCATTTATTCAAATATATCCCAAAGTCCCTGTAGAAGGGTTTTTATTTGGATGTGATGATGACAGCATGCAGAATTTAATGAAAAATACTATTGAGAAAGAGTAAATGTTTTGAAATGGGGGTGGGTGGGGTGGGCTAAGAACTAAATGTTACTGAGGAACTAAGAAGGTATAGAAGAGCACAGGAAGGACATGGAAGTGTTGGAGTGGGTCCAGAGGAGGGCCATGAGGATGATCAGAGGGCTGGAGCAGCTCTGCTATGAGGACAGGCTGAGAGAGTTGGGGCTCTGCAGCCTGGAGAAGAGAAGGTTTCCAGGAGACCTGATAGTAGCCTTCCAGTATCTGAAGGGGGCCTACAGGAAGGCTGGGAAGGGATTATTGACAAGGTCTTGCAATGACAGGACGAGAGGCAATGGGTTTAAACTGGTAAAGAGGAGATTTAGACTGGATGTTAGGAGGAAGTTCTTTACAGTGAGGGTGGTGAGGCACTGCAACAGGTTGCCCAGGGAGGTTGTGGCTGCTCCCTCCCTGGAGGTGTTCAAGGCCAGGTTGGAGGAGGCCTTGAGTGAGCTGTACTAGTGGGAGGTGCCCCTGCCTATGGCAGGGGGTTGGAACTAGATGATCCTTGAGGTTCCTTCCAACCTTACCATTCTATGATTCTATAATTCTATGTTATTTATCTTATTCGAAAATGAAATGAATGAAACAGAACATTAAAACATCAGCATTTGTAAACATATCTGAAACACAAAAGTTATTGCTAAACAGAGGGAAGCACTGTAGTTTCCAGATATCCATGTTAGTTGCTGGAATAGGTATTTAAAAATTCAGCTTCTACATCTAAACTACATAGTTTGTAAGTACAAAGTGCTTGTTAATAGACAATTATGTTTCAAAGGCAGCAGTGACTACAGAAAAGGTCGAGAAATTGTAAAACAAATATTTCGTTCAGATACTCTAAGCTGGAAGCACAAAGCCAGGAATCCACTTGGAGTAAAACCAAACACAGGTACCTACTGCCAGCTGAGGTTTCTATTTAAGTCTAGGTTTTATTTGCCACGTAATCAGAGAAAGCTAAAGCACTGAAATGAGGGATAGGGCTTTAGGAACCTTGCCTTCTTCTCCTGTATTAATGACACAGCCAGACATATCCATAGCAGAGAGAAAAGGTGAAGTTCATTCTGCACCCTTCTAAAGTGTGTACAAACACATTTACATCCAAAGACCCTGACAGTGTGCTGCCTCTGGAACCAACACAACACTAGTTTTACATGTTGTTTTCTTCACAATGCACAGTAAGAGCAACAAAATACCAAGCATCCACTAAAATAAGCAGAATAGATGACTGCCATTACCAAACAGGTTAACACCAATGAAAACAAAATGCACAGTAACAATTTCTTAGCCTTCTACGATACCAGTTGTCAAGCAGAACATCAGTAAGAAAAGATAAATGCCAAGTAATGATAGTCATACTGACCTAAAAATGTAGTATCATTCCTTATTGATGCTTCATGCAATTTCCTTACAGGAAATTCTAAGCTATTTATTACTGGGCCAACAGGTGGCTTCACAGCCACAACCTCCCTGGGCAACCTGTTCCAGTGTCTCACCACTCTCATAATACAGAGAATATATATATTAAAAAATACAGAATATATACAGGGAATATATAGAATATATATATAGAGAGAGAATATAAAGAATATAAAATAAATAGAATATTATTCTTCTACGAGTTTAAGGTACTTAAGCCTTTTTCTTACTCTTAGTATTTTTCTCTATCAGTCTTCTGATTCTAAATCATTATGTTTCTCTTTGCATTGTCTCATCTTTTCTGTAGCTATAATGATGCCTGCTAAAACCAGCAATGCTTATTTAATAATAATTTTTAAAGAGCCTATTATATTTTCTAGCAACTTAGATTCCTTTGAATTTCATTTTTGCAGACAGATTTAATGATGATCCTTCTTTCACCCTTATTCTGCCTCCAGATGTTATTAAACTTTTGCTTGAACTGGAGTTGCACCTATGTTTTTGAGAGAAACTTGAAGGTTTAGTTGTGAGACTAAACATATAGCACTGTAAAGATTATCAGTATTCCCATAATGATTGCACTAGCACTGAGCTTTACATGGTCACTTCATTTATAATTTGCCAGACACAAAAAAGAAAATCAACAGTTCTGGCCTGATAGGCATTGCTTTGTAATAGCATCCATAAGAGTATTGGAAAAAAACCAACCAAAAAAACAACAAAAAAAAAAAAAAGCAAAACAACAACAACAACAAGAACAACAGAAAGACAACTCCTAAACTCAGGAAACCTCCTTGAAATCCATTAGGTCCCTTCATTCTTCCATCTAGATAATGTTACATCTTCAACATACTATCTGAGCATCTCCCCATTTGGAATGTGCCTTCTGATTAATTTTCTGTTTCCTGCTCAATATCCTTCCTTTACAATGCACTAACATTATCTATTACATATTCAATGTTAATTATTAATTATCTATTACATATTCAATGTTAATTATTAATTATCTATTACATATTCAATGTTAATTATTAATTGCCTGGGTTTTAGCATGAGAGCAACATAACTTGAATCCAGTGCACGAAGACAGAGCAATGTGTTTTTTTAAAACAGTCACTGTTAATGATGTTTAAAGGTTAGGACACCAGGTCCTCATACTTGAGATATTCAGTTCCACAGCTCCCATGAAAACATTTCAAGGTCAGAGAGTTATGTGAAAAACAGGAGAGACACAGATCTTAGCTTTAAAACTTGTTAGTTAATTCCTCTATCAAGGCCTGCATCCTAGTGGTTGGTATACACCTAGGCAAATATCTTGAGGTACTTTCATGCCTGCCAGATTATTCACACTGTTATAGAAGTGGGTCTCTTAGATGCATGTGTCTTGTCCTTACTTAGGAACTGTTATTACAACCACATATCACCTAATTTTACTACCTAGATAAATATCCTGCACACAAAATGTGCTGGTTTGAGGTTAATTGGAATATTTTAATAGAGAAAATTACACTATAGGCTGTGAAAGGAAAACATGGTGATGTCTGTTTCACTCATCAGCTTGCTGAGATGTTTAAGAGAAGAAACCAAAACATTAGATTACACACTCTGTCTGTAGGGGCAGTGTCTTGGGTGGTCTAGCTTTTGGCTCCTCTTTGCCAATTAATCTTCACTAACCACTTTCCTTCTACCCCCCCTTGCCGATCCTCTAAACTCACCTTGCACGTAAGGCAAACCTTGGGATAAGGCATAGGGGTGGGGAGGAGGTGGAAGGGTGGTTGGGAGCCCCTCCTGAGGTCTCTGATCTCTGGGAGGGGAGTTGTGTTTCTGTATTCCCTTCAACTTGTCTGTTTCTGTAAATATTCCTGTCGATTGTGTATATCTCTGTTTGTACATTGTGCTGAGCTGTAAATAGAGCTTCAGTCCTTAACTTCCAGCTGGCTGAGTTCTAGTCTGGGTCATTTTACAAAGTGTGGGGGGCAGGGAACTCCCAAACCATCACACAAAACAATGATGCTTTTGGTAGCCATACTGCAATTCTCTTTGGGAAACTGAATAGTCGTTAAATGTGCACTTCTTATATTTCATTCATTCCCCTAACTGTCATTCTTCACATTTTTGAAGAATGAGACAGGGAAACTTGTTTTATTTGATCTTCTGACTCCACTGCATCACTATTTTACTTACTTGAGCTTTCAAGATTTCTTGATACCTATCTGCATCAGAAGAAATATACAATTTTGAGTACACAAATGCCTATCACATCGATGCTTTTCAAAACACGACAATTTCGCAGTCTAATCACAGAGCCTCTCATTTGTACTGAATGGACAGTTGGCATAACAATAGATAAAAGAGATCCAGAGTGAAACAGTTGGATTAAGACTAAGGTGTTATTTGGTGGATTAAGATTAAGGTGTTATTTTACTCTAAAATCTGAAAATGCAAGCCACAGCCAGTCACCTCTAAATCTCTCACCCTGTGCATGGAGCCATCAGCAGGCATAGCTCAGCTCCTCAGAGAAATCTTGGAAAGCAAGGGAGCACAGCAAGGACATGGAAGTGTTGGAGTGGGTCCAGGGGAGGGCCACGAGTATGATCAGAGGGCTGGAGCAGCTCTGCTATGAGGACAGGCTGAGAGAGTTGGGGCTCCACAGCCTGGAGAAGAGAAGGTTTCGAGGAGACCTGAGAGTAGCCTTCCAGTATCTGAAGGGGGTCTACAGGAAGGCTGAGGAGGGATTATTCACAAGGTCTCGCAGTGACAGGACAAGAGGCAATGGGTTTAAAGTGGCAGAGGGGAGATTTAGACTGGATGTTAGGAGGAAGTTCTTTACAGTGAGGGTGGTGAGGCACTGGCACAGGTTGCCCAGGGAGGTTGTGGCTGCTCCCTCCCTGGATGTGTTCAAGGCCAGGTTGGAGGAGGCCTTGAGTGAGCTGTACTAGTGGGAGGTGTCCCTGCATATGGCAGGGGGTTGGAACTAGACGATCCGTGAGGTCCCTTCCAACCTTACCATTCTATGATTCCATGATTTAGGATTTCTATCACATCTATATATCAAAGTAGTTCAAAGAAGCCTACAGAGCTAAAAATGTGGATGTGCATCCTTTTTTTTTTTTTTAAAAAAAAGAAAAACCAAACAAAAATTATGGGTTTTGTTTCAAATGAAAGCTCTTTACAGAAACTAGATATTGCATGCGTGAAATACATTTCTTTCTTTGAGTAGTTGAAGTAGGGGAAATTAAGATATGAAGAAAACTGAAGTATGTACAGCAGACTAGAACAGGAGTCACAGAGGAAATAAGCTCCAAACCCAGCTTAAATCCTTCCAGGGTTCTTTTTTTCTGTGGTATGAGCAAACATCTCTAAATAGGCTTTTTTCACATGTGGTCATATTTTGTACTGTCTACATTTATTTGATAAAGGTTAAGGTCTGAATACACAATTGTTGTGGTTAATCAAAAAAGTTGACAGAACCAATATTTGTATTAAATATTGACAGTTAATAGTGATGAGAAGACAGAAAAACTGTTCACACATGCACTTTGTAGTGCTGGAGCAGGGGAATCTGTGCATCAAAATCTTTTACTTTCCACAGGATTGGACTATCACTTTTACTGTCCAGCCTGACACACCTATTCCTGGCATAAGATTATTCCATAACAAGCCCAGAAGGGGAAAATAAAATAAATCTAACTGCTCATTAATTCCTCTTCAACTTTTCCTCCCTCAGTGACTAATCTGGCTATGCACAAGGTGAAGGAGGAACCACATCCCTTTCAGTGTCTTGGGGGCAGTCTATGCATGCTTAATGTAATCTCAAGAGCATTCACAATTGTGCTAGGAAGAGTGGGAAGCTCTGGAAAAGAAATATGTAGACTGCCTAACAAAGACTTAATGTGCATCCTGAAAAGAGAGGATTTCCTCTTGAACTCACTTCTAGGTTATTGGAGCACAGAATGACCCAAGACTGATGTTCACTGTGACTTTCTACTAGTAAAGACAGAATTCTAATTAAATCAGAGCAGTCCATATTGACCATCAGGAATAAAAGCACGTATCACCAGTACAATCATGAGTTCCCTCTAAAATACCTCTGAGAGAGACAAGCATTGGTTTTGTGGAAAGTTTACTAAAATTCAGACCAAGAGTTTTAAAATTCTGTTGCTTTTTTAACAGTTTGAAAACTAGTTTTAAAACATTTACTCATGTTTTTCATCAATTCCCCTGAACTAATATACACTTATAAATGGGGTTTTTTCCCCCTCTATCAGCCTCAAACTCCTTATTTTTATTTTTCTATTTCATTTTGCTGACTTTTCCTGGCACCACCTTTCTGCATACTTGGAAGCAGAAGTGGATACAGGGTCATCCTGCTACACTCTTTTAGGTAATCTGCTGTCTGAAGAATCATAAAGGATACAACCAATTTTTCACCTTTCTTATCCTGAAAAGCTCTAATTCTGACTGACCATAAACTCAGAATTCAGTTAGCAAAGCCTCAACAGACCTACATAAACCTGTAAGTTTATAAACATCTCACCAAAAGAGAACATTACCCCTTTTATTCACAAAATTGTATGAGGCTAACTGCACAGAATCCTCACATAGGGTTGGCTAATATTTCTTCCTGTAGGTATTGACAAAATGCAAGATTATTTTATATGAGAGAACATAAGATGTAGAGCTGTCTGAATCATCTCAGATGATTATGTGCAAAGCAGTTCACAGCATGAGCATGGCTGTAACCTTACAAGTACATTCCAAAGTTTAACTTTTTTTTTTTTTTTTAAAGTAAAAAAAGAGAAATTACAGTACAATTTGTAATACATATGCCTCGGTGTAAAATAGATTCTACATGAAAATGTATCTTTTGTTATTTCTAGGAACACCCCCGAGTGCTTATGGAAAGAACAATGCAGGTGAATGTAATAATCAAGGTGGTTTTACAGCAAGAGGTGAGATGACATCGTAAAATCTTGGAGCTTTCCTGTAAGTAATTTGGAAATGCTTAAAAAGCTGTGTCTTAGAAAAGACAGGGAGAGGTTGACTGAGGGGCTCGACTGAACAGCAGATGAAATGTCAGGGAAGAACAAAGTGTAACCCTCATTAGGCTCAAAAAAGCAGACCAATATTTGTGTATTCACAGAAATTGGTTTAAAAAAAAAAAAAAAATCCTTTGTTTCCTATTTAATACCTACACTACAAAGATGATTAAGGGGCTGGAGCACTGCCCTGTGAGGAGAGACTGTGGGACCTGGGGCTTTTTGGGTTGGTGAAGAGAAGACCTACAGGGGACTGTGATGGTTTGGGAGTTCCCTGCCCCCCCGCTTCGTAAAATGACCCAGACTAGACTCAGCCAGCTGGAAGTTAAGGACTGAAGCTCTATTTACGGCTCAGCACAATGAACAAGCATAGAATGAACACAATATTTACAGAAATAGACAAGTTAAAGGGAATACAGAAACACAACTCCCCTCCCAGAAATCAGAGACCCCAGGAGGGGCTCCCAACCACCCTTCCACCTTCTCCCCACCCCTGTACCTTACCCCAAGGTTTGCCTTACGTGCAAGGTGAGTTTGGAGGATTGGCCAGGGGGGTTAGAGGGAAAGTGGTTAGTTAAGTTAGCAGAGAGGTCCAGACCAAAACAGTTAGAAAGCCTGAGACTCTCCAGGAGAGTGTCTGAGCCTGAGTGTCTTATCTATATTTTGTGTTCTTTTCTTATCCATCTCAGCATGCCTATGAGTGAAGCAGACATCAGCACTGTTTGCCTTTCACAGACTATAATATAATTTTCTCCATTAAAATATTCCAATTAGCCTCAAACCAGCACAGGGACCTAATCAATATTTATAAAGATATGAGAGTTGGGGGTCAAGAGGGAGGGGACAAACTCTTCTCAGTTGTGCCTTGTGATAGGATGAAGGGTAATGGGTATAAACTACAGCACAGGAACTTCCACCTCAACATGAGGAAAAAATTCTTCACTGTAAGGGTCATGGAGCACTGGAGGCTTCCCCTCCTTCTCTGGAGACTTTCAAGACCTGTCTGGATGTGTTCCTGTGCAATCTGCGCTAGACTCTATGGTCCTGCTTCTGGCAGGGGGGTTGGACTTGATGATGTCTGCAGGTCTCCTCCAACCCCTAACATCCTGTGACCTTGTGCAGTACAAGTTTTTTTCCATTCATTTTTTCTTTCTAGCCCACTTATGACTGATTCCAAGGTTTGAAAAAAAATCTCCTCTGCCTATCAAGTATGTTGAGGACATAAGGTACAGCTGATATGTATTCAAAGTCCTGGTCTAAAGAGAGATGAATGATACTCAGCCAGCATGATGTAAGTAGAGATGTGCCCTTTGATTTGGAAAGCATATCCAAAGAAATTAAATGATGTCACCAGTCTACCTCACCAGAAGACATATGATCCAAACTTTTAGGTTTCTTATCCACCTTCACAGATGGGAAGGAGAAATAAATCTCAGATGGAGTTGCAGCATATGTGGCAAGGTATTTTATCTTGGTTTAGTAAAGCTATGGGAATCGTTAACACTGTGCCATTACCAACTAAGTATCACAGCAATAAAGTATCAGAACAGATTTGTCACAAAGGACTACATGTAAGATGCATAATGCAGTAGATGATAATCAACTTGCAAAGCTAACAATGGTATTTCAAATCTATTTTTTGTGTACACAAATGCCTATTATTGTAGATGTCCATCTTCTGGCCAGTGGTATAGAGCATGTATTCATTACTGGGGAATCCATGGTAGGGAAAGTAAGCCAAAACTTTCCATAGAGTAAGTAAGTAGTTACCAAGAATGTACTGGTTAATTAAAGAAAAAGCTATGTAACACAATGACAGCTCTGTTTTATTATTTACAGTGGTTCATCTATGATGCTTCATCGAAAGCTTTAGGTATTTACAGAAATCCTAGTAAAATTTGCACTTCAAGTTGCTTAATGCTTTTAAACTTGGGTAGCTTTTTTTGTTTGAGGAACTTTATATCAATTAAAATGTTGTCAGAAAAGCAGGAGGGGCTATATCTCTTGTTAATTGGATTGGAATCAATGGATCTGGTGGCACAGAATGTGTCCTCCTGTTAAAGAGGATTCACAGTGAATGGAAAAAACAACCTGGGTAAGTGGCTGTCTTAGTCTAAGTTTTGGTCTATCCTATCAGCTTCTTCCTTTCCCTTTTCCAATTATTTTCATCAGCTTATAGGTCTGCTCCTTCCCACAGGATCTGTTCTTTAGGGGGTGAGGGCAGGGTGGGTGAGAGGAGAAGATAACATTTCTTGGGCTTTAAATGTCTTCCGTTTTGAACTCCTTAAAATTATACCACACCACCCCCCCCCCAAGAATGAAAGCTGAACACCTTAAAAGTAAGTATAGTTGAGATTTCTGTGTTCCCTGCTTGATAACTCAACTAGCACCACTTCTTAATTAGCACTTAAATCTCATTTCAGAGATTTTTCTTTTCACTGTGAAGGATGAAGTCTTTGCTGTGCAAGAGTTTCCAGTCATCTAAGCAAAGAGAGTTCTCCATCTGTGGCTGGGGGAGGGAGCACCGGCCTTTCTCCCACACTGTAGTAGTTACTATAGGAACTATTGTGTGTCCTTCAAAAGGGCTACAGACAGGGTGATTAAAATTCTTCATGGGAGAACCCCCACTCTTCTCCTTGACAATGAAATTCTTCAGGGAGAGGGCTAAGCCTCCAGTTCAAGAATGACAGCACCTGAGGGAGTGATGTGGCAGAGAAAGTCACCATTGCTTTAAACTGAAGCACAAGAGTCTGCAATCCTACATTCATTTTCTTCCTCTCCCATGAAATACAACAGCATTGGCCAAAACTCCTGAGAAACAGGAGAAGGTACTTCATGCAGTTCCACCACGTAGAGAAAATGTAGAAAGAACACACAATTTCCATTAAAATCAATAGCAGGAGAAGCAAAATACCTTAAAACAATTAAAGGTAATTATTAACAGTCAGTCTGGCCATTAGCTTTTCCGTAGGACAGCAAAATGCACTGACATAGAGGAGAGGGACCACTGTTTCTTACACAACTGAATTAAAGCTACCTTCCAGAATCAAACTCAATTTATACTGGTTGTATCATAAATATTTACAAAGTGGCCTTTTCCTCCCAACAATCTATACGGAGGAAGAATTTACACAGAATTTAAGAATAACAGTTGGAATCCTACTAAAGATTGCTCATTTAAATTGTACTATCACAAACAGATATGATGAGAAGCAGATAACTCCACCTATTCTTCAAGCATATGCCAGTATTATTAGATAGCAGCAGCCTTAAAGAAGAGAGAAACCAGCTTTTCATTTCAGTCCAGAAAGGATGAGTCACAAATAAGGGGCAGTATGAAAAGAAGCAGAAAAATGTTTAAGAAGCTGTGAAAAATTAGATGGGATAGCTGAGAAAGTCCTGGTGAAGACAGCTGCAAGTAAAAGATGCTTTCTTTATTACTGCAGATCTAAAGAATTTGGCATCAATAACTAAAGTAAGACAGCAGCTTCCCAGGAAATCACGTTGTAAAGAGATGGGGAAAACACTCCAACCATCCACAGAAGTATGGAAGAGAAAGGGGCAAAGTTGGGATAGATGTGTAAGCCAAGGGAGAGTGACGCACAAAGGTGAGGTAAATTGAAGGCTTAAAGTCCAAGGAACAAAGCAGTGTTCTAGGTTAAGTGTCCACTCTGCAGAGTTTGACCTTACCGATGGACAGATGCATAAATATTATAATAGCATGGAGAGATCCTTTAAAATTCAGTTCCTTCTCCCTTATTCAGATATAAGAGTGAAATAGTTATGGGAGTAACAGTTCTATTATTTTATTTTTAAACTAGTATTAAAATTCCTCTGGGAAGAAAACTGCTGTCACCCTTTTCCAGATTCAGTGCTACAGAAATGGTTTGTGTCACTGATTCTGTTCTCAGGAGGAGGACAGGGTATTAACATCAAGTCAGAACAGTGTTATATAGTGTCAGACTATACTTGCTGGTAAAACTAAGAGGCCTACATCTGTTGTCTTGGTTGTGTTTTCTTTTTTTTTTTTTTTCCTTCCAGTTTGATCCCAAAGGTTCATGTTATGACATTTGTAACATCTGTTACAAATGCAGAGGTAAGTCAGGCACAACCTTATTGCTTCCAATCTAATGCCCCATCCATCCACAGGGCTTTCATATGCCACTGGTACGTCAAGGGGACCAAAAGCTACACGGTCTACATGAAGCAGGCTATAATATATTTCTGAACAGCAAGAAGGAGAAATCTTGCTTTATTGTGTCTCCCCCTGCCTCTTTTTTTTTT
>VWZE01008045.1:25098-53203 GCA_013396675.1 Eubucco bourcierii
GTGTTCCCCCCTGCTGTTTTTTTTTTTTTTTTTGTTGTTGTTGTCTTAAATCTTGGCAGTGTTATTTCAGACTCTTCTGTGAATAAAACAGTCAAGCTGCTCTTCCTGAGAGCTTATACAATCGGATTTTAATGCCTTAGACAGGGGTATGTTGTAAATGTGCAAGCTGTGATTCACATCCTCCCTTTTTTCACTAACACTGAAACATATCTAGCTTCCCATAACTAGACCTTCCTGTACAAAGGTCTGCTTTCTTGCATAGCCCTCTTTTTTTGCCTTACTTCACCCTCTATTTTGCTAAGTTCATTGCACCATTTTAGGAACAAACCTAACTTTTTTTTCAGCATTCAGTGGAAAAAAAGCAAGTCCTGGCAGACAAAAAAATACTTATCTCATCTGTGGTAATGAAGAAAAAAAAAAAAAGGTAAATTAATAAAGAAAGTAACTAATAAGATGTTTTACACTACCATTCTTTGCATTAGCTTCTCACTACTTTGGTGGATTAACAGATGTAATAACATTGGTGGAGTAACAGACATAAACTTCTATTGATAGATTCAGACTGGATGTTAGGAGGGAGTTCTTCACCATGAGGGTGGTAAGACACTAGAAGAGGTTGTCCAGGGAGATGGTGGAAACCCCATCCCTGGAGGCATTTAAGGCCTGTTGCCTAATGCGTAGGTGTGGTAACCTGGTTCATAAACAGCACGGCAGGCAAGCCCTGGCCGCGCGGTCCATCAGCACGCACACACCAATGCGGCAGACAGCAAAATGGAGTTTATTGATAGGTGACACAGCATTATATAGCCTGAGTTTATGTCACTTCCTTACATCATAATTAAATGCTATTGGCTAATAGGAAGGAGCCCTATCTTTCCGTACAGTGTGACGCCAGACCCTGACTACAACAAAGGCCAGGTTGGATGTGGCTCTGAGCAACCTGATCTAGTGTGAGGTATTGTGAAGGTTTGGGAGTTACTCCCACCCCCCACACTTGTAAAATGACCCAGACTAGAACTCAGTCGGCTGGAAGTTAAATGATGAATCTATATGATGAAGCTATATTTACAGTTTTGCACAATGTACAAGCAGATATTTACACTATATACAGAATATTTACAAAAATTTACAAGTAAAAGGTAATACAGCAACGCAACTCCCCTCCCAGAAATCAGAGACCCCAGGAGGGGCTCCCAACCACCCTTCCACCTTCTCCCCACCCCTGTACCTTACCCCAAGGTTTGCCTTACGTGCAAGGTAAATTAGGAGTATCGGCCAGGAGGGTTAGAAGAAAAAGTGGTTAGTGAGGATTAATCAGCAGAGGAGTCAGAGCCCAGAAGCTGCTAGATCCCACCAGCAGCTCCTGCTCCAGCAAGAGCCAGAGAGAGACTCCCTTATCTATTGTTTTGGTTAGTGTTCACAAACACTCCAGCAAGCGTATGAGTGAAGTAGACATCATGATGTTTTCCTTTCACAGCCTATAGTGTAATTTTCTCTATTAAAATTTTCTAACTAGCCTCAAACCAGCACAGGTATCCCTGCCCATGGCAGAGGGCTTAGACCTAGATGATCCGTGAGGTCCCTTCCAGCCCTGACAATTCTATGATTCTATTGATATACCTGACAGGGCTTGAAGATTTACTTAGTTGTTAATGGTCTAATATACTGTATGCTGTAAGCACTCCAAGTGTGATGCTAAGGGTTGGCGTTTCACAACTGTCTGCACAGGAAGCCAACCATTTGCTATGTGGCTACAACCACCCTCTGAATTTTCTTAAGAAATACATATAATCTCTTCTGACAGCAAGTGGAATGCAATTTTAGAAACTAACACCATTAGATGTTAGCAAACTAGGTAATACATTCAACAGTCGGTATCAAACACCAAAAAAAAAAAAAAAAGGGAAACATTTTATATTTGATATAGTAATTTAAATTCATAATGAGGGCTACAGAACACTGCATGATAGTAGAAGAGAAAGAAAACCCTGCACATGATGATATAAGCAGTCGTAGGCTTTGCTGATCTGTAGTTCTAGTACACAGAGTTTTTTTCTATCATACTATCACAGGCTAAGAACAACACTGGAAAAGCATGGACCCCCTCTTGTCAAGTGAATACTGACAATTTTAAAACACATCACACTTGGCTATTGGTAAAGCCACCACTGGAATACAAAACCTAGCTATATGAGCAGACAATTACTGATGAATGCATCATTACCCTGCCAAAGTAGGCGGCATACTGAAAAAAAAAAAAAATCCAAGTGCACAACTATTTTGAATTGTTTCTGGTTCTAAGGTGATTTTAAGGCTTTAGTGCTTTGACAGACTTGGGTTTGTGACTGCTGCACGTAGGTGGTGGATTTGTTGTTATGCTACCTGCCTTTCTTCCTTTTTGAGATGCAGTCAGAAAGAAGATACAATGAAGATTCATAAATGAAGTGAGGACTGGGTAAAAGTCTGCAATCAATTCACATTTGCAGGGAAGGAAAAAAAAAATAAAAAAATCTGTATCATCTGCCAAAACTGAACCATGTAATTAACTGAGGATTCTGGTAAGAACCAGTTGTGCCACTAGCCAATTATTTCTGCTTGTCTTCCTTCTCTCTGTTCATAAGGGAGACTGTAAGAAAGCACAACTATTGACAATTCGCTGATTTCAAAAAGTAACTGAGGAAATGTAATGAGATTAACACAACCAGCTGTAGCAGAACTACCAGCAAATGCTTAAAATCTATTACAACTGGTTCTTAGTTTCTTGCTAGGAAAAATAAAAAGGCATTTTCACCAAGAAGTTTTGTATTTCAGTATTTCTGAGGGTTGAAAAATGACCATGGATAAGCTACAGTGCAAATCACCAAGTCCTAATGAAGCATTCTTCAAGGGAATTGGTCATCCCCATCAGAATCATAGAATGGTAAGGTTGGAAGAGACATCAAGGATCATCTAGTTCTAACCCCCTGACATAGGCAGGGACACCTCCCACTAGCACAGCTCACTCAAGGCCTCCTCCAACCTGGCCTTGAACACCTCCAGGGAGGGAGCAACCACAACCTCCCTTGGCAACTTGTGCCAGTGTCTCACCACCCTCACTGGAAAGAACTTCCTCCTAACACCCAGTCTAAATCTCCCCTCTGCCAGTTTAGACCCACTGTCCCTTGTCCTGTCATTGCAAGACCTTGTCAATAGTCCCTGCCCAGCCTTCCTGTAGGCCCCCTTTAGATAATGGAAGGGTACTCTAAGGTCTCCTCAAAACCTTCTCTTCTCCAGGCTGCAGAGCCCCAACTCTCTCAGTCTGTCCTCATAGCAGAGTTGCTCCTGCCCTCTGATCACCTTCATGGCCTCCTCCGGACCCGTTCCAACAATTGCATGTCCTTCCTGTGCTGGGGACTCCGGAACTGCACACAGTACTCCAGATGGGGTCCTTACAACTTGGGTGACAGAACACAGGTTGCCCAGGGGGATTGTGGAGTCTCCCTCTCTGGAGATACTCAAAATCTGCCTGAATGTGTTCCTCTGTAATACTGTCTAGGTGATCCTGCTCTGGAAGGGGGGTTGGACTAGATGATCATTCAAGGTCCCTTCCAACCCCTGGAGTTGAACTGGGAGATGGAACTACCACTTTTCAACACTACAAATAAATAAATAATAAAAGGGTGAATTTGAAGCCCTTGTAGTAAAAGGAAAGACTTTCCAGCACTATGCTTTGGGTTTTCAAATAAATAAACAAACAAACAAACAAACAAAACCCCCAAATAAATAAATAAATAAAAATGTCCACTGAGGTCCCTTCCAACCACTAACATTCTATGATTTTTTTTTTTCTAATGGTCTGTTTCAGTAGTCTTTGTGGATACAGAATGTCTTTGAAATCTCAATGACTAATATGAAGAAATTACTGCAAACAGTGATGCAGACTAAGTTTTTGCTGAGGTTAAAAGAGTTCATGCATATCATAATAAATGAGCTTGAAAATAAATTAGAAATAAGAAGCTAATGTATTTTCTGTTATTGCTATTATTTGCTCCAGCACACAATTGCTGTTTTCCCTTTCATATGCAGGGGTGATATTTTTAAACAGTCACGTGAAAAAAAGTTCAATTTCCTTCACTTTTGGAGATGCATTCCAGGCAACTACAGAGAAGCTTGATAAGAACACATCTAGAATAGTTAGGGAAGAGAGAACTTAGTAATGAGAAAACAGGAAGTAAATTCTCTACAGCCAAAGAGAATGTTGTGTATAGGCTCAACAGTCACTTCTGCAGACCTGCATTCATTAGCATGAGAAATCAATTCAGCTCAAGATTCCTTCTGCAGTGAGGGAAAATATTCCTTTCATTTGATTATATCATAGCTTAGATTCCCACTTGCTACCTTAAAAAAGACTGTCCCATTGTAACACCAGAAGCATGGCATTCACAGTTCAAAATATAACTTGAACACATTAACCATCAAAGTTGGATGGGTTATTCTAGACAGATATTTTGGTATTCTTTTGCAAATGAACTCAAAGGCATCAGAATTAATTTCCCACACTGTACTTGAATCAGACTTGAACGCAGATGGTTACCTCAGCTTTGGGGGCAAAGTTTCATTTTGAAAGATAACACTCTTATGTCTCTAAATCAGTTCTTTCTCACTTTCTATGAGCGCTGATAAATATAATATTTCTTTCTTTCTTTCTATTTTTTTTTCCATTTTTAAAGAGTTTTACAATTATTTACTTTGCTCTGGTCAGACCCCACCTGGAGTACTGTGTGCAGTTCTGGAGCCCTCAGCACAGGAAGGACGTGGAACTGTTAGAGCAGGTCCAGAGGAGGGCCACAAAGATGATCAGAGGGCTGCAGTAGCTTTGCTATGAGGACAGGCTACAAGACTTGGGGCTCTGCAGCCTGGAGAAGAGCATGCTTCAAAGAGACCTTATAGTAGCCTTCCAGTATCTGAAGGGGGCCTACAGGAAGGTTGGGGAGGGACTATTGACAAGGTCTTGTAACGGCATGACAAGGGGCAATGGGTTTGAACTGGCAGAGGGGAGATTTAGGTTAGATGTTAGGAGGAAGTTCTTTCCAGTGAGGGTGGTGAGGCACTGGAAGAGGTTGCCCAGGGAGGTTGTGGATGCTCCCTCCCTGGAGGTGTTCAAGGTCTTCAGTGAGCTGTACTAGTGGGAGGTGTCCCTGCCTATGGCAGGGTTTTGGGACTAGATGATCTTTGAGGTCCCTTCCAACCTTACCATTCTATGATTCTATGATTCTATACTGCTAATGCACTGCATTTAGATAGCTTCTCAACAACTACCTCTTATTACACACCCAGCTAATCTAAGGTAATACATGTATGCCTTTATAAAGAGAACGAATTTGTTGGATGTAACAGCTCAGCAGTCTGTGAGCAGAGATTTTGCTGAAGTAATATCCGCGAAATTCTGTTTATATTTTGTTGTATTCCCAAATCGCCTTTAAATTCTTACACACATTCTCATGCTGCCTCAGTCCAGATGAAGAACTAGATTTTCATAACTATAAAAATTAATAAGCTTCAGTTTCAAATTAAGCAGAAAGTTTTGGGTTTTTTTCAGAGTAAAATACAACATGATACTTAAAGTAAAATATAATAACAGAGTTGAATGAAGACTGCTGAAACTCAACACAGAAGATCATTTATTTCTTCCTCTCCTGTAACCCACAACATTTATGCATCCTGCAGAAAAAAATCCAATGAGTAATACCTGGAACTGGTTATAGAATCATAGAATCATAGAATGGTAAGCTTGGATGGGACCTCAAAGATCATGTAGTTCCAACCCCCTGCCATAGGCAGGGACACCTCCTGCTAGTACAGATCACTCAAGACCTTGTCCCACCTGGCCTTGAACACCTCCAGGGAGGGAGGAGCCACAACCTCCCTGGGCAACCTGTGCCAGTGTCTCGCCACCCTCACTGCAAAGAACTTCCTTATCTGTTTTTCCTATTTCTTTTAGTAACACAATCTACATCCTGGCGTTTTTCATCATGAATATGCTATCTTAAGGGCATTTTTGATTATTTTAAATCATCTGCTGTACATGAAACATCACTTTAATTTGTTACTGATACAAACAAATCTGAGGAAAAATATATTTACCCTCAATAATAATCGTAGGAAATCAAATCAGAAAGGTTGTAAGTTATCGTCCTGTGAATACTGACTAACAAGTCTTTCAATACTGAGGCTTTGCCTTATAAGTGTAATATTATTGCAAGGTATGTTCTCCATTCCACAAGTAAGATGCACTAGAATAATTAGTCATTGAGTAAAACCTCCTCAACTTCTCCAAAAGCATGAATGAAAAATTCTGTTTCAAACTTCTTTGAGAAGAATTCTCATATAATAGTGACTCCTCTTACAGAAGAGGATGAATTCAAGAAATGAAGAGGCACTTACATGGCTGGAAGAGGAAAAGGCAGGCATTGCTGTCCCAGCTCATGGACAGACATCTTCTGAAGAGAAAGCCTTATTTTGATGAGTGATGCCTTCAGAAAAAAAAGGGAAGAAAAAAAAAAAAAAAGGCTTCCTCATGCAAAAAGAAAAAAGAAAAGTGGATGGTAGAAAGCTAAGATTCAAGGCCAGATTGGATGAGGCCTTGAGTAACCTGTACTAGTGGGAGGTGTCCCTGACTATGGTAGGGGATTGGAACTGGATGATCCTTGAGGTCCCTTCCAACCTTACCATTCTATGATTCTATGATATGATTCTAAGACTGAAAATCAAAACAACTTTAATAAAGGAACAAAGTTTCAAAGAATGTAAACTAGAAGGGAAAATTAGAGATAATCTAAACAGAGTTTTAAAGCTGTGCCTTGTTTGCAGGCCTCCCAAACAGCAAAGTAATGGTCTCCACTGTGGTCTCCATGGTGCAAATCCCATGTTGGTTTATACTTCGCCCCTGTTCTCAGGCAGAAACCTCAATTTCCACTGAAGTGATGTTTTAAGTTCACTAGTTGACACTTCAAATGGCCACTTGAGTATTGCTAACAGTGGAGCTAACAAGGCTGCATTCTGACCTGCATATACAGCACACCTGTGTTGCTAATCCATTTGTTCTGCAGGGTTCAAACACTCTTTTGAATCATCCATACACAGTACCTTCAGCTGGGCTAAGAGTATGTCTTTATATTCACAATGTAGGCAAACATGGACTAGTTGTAAACAGCTTAATGTGGCCATTGGCAAAGGTCTAGCTGTGCTACAAAAGGCTATGAAACTTTCCCAAGAAGCAAGACAAAATAACTTTTTCATCCTTGTGTTACCAGGGCTGGACTGTTTCCAGTCCCTGAGCTAATTTATACTGCTGTGTAAGCAAATTCTGTCTAAAGAAGAATCACTAATTAATTCTTAAGAAATTATTTTGCTTCAATTTAATGAAGAAAAATATCACTGTACAAAAAAATCTGGGAAAGGATTGAGTACATCTGTTTCCCTTCTCAGTTTCACCTTTGACGCTACCTCGAATCATCTTTTCTTTCACCACTTCTTTCTTCCCTTAATTCTCCTATTTCACACTACCTTATTTGTATTGGCACTTTCAACCACACGCAAGTTCCTTAGCAGAAAGACATTCAGCATAATCAGAAGACCTAAAGCTGTGTAGTGGGAGGTGAAATGGATCACTCTCCCAGGCATGTGAAGCTCCAGAAGGCACCATAGCTGGGAATGAAAATATTGGACCAGATTTGTATTAAGTCGAAATGGCTGAACAGTTTAAATTTAGTTACTAAACATGTACAAATACACCCACATTCCTGAAACCTCAGACACTACTATTCCAAAAACCTGTGTTCTGGAGGGAATAAAGCAAAACACTAAAAAAAAAAATTTAAAAAAAAATCATAGTTTTCACTAAGAGCACATTGCAGAGAAGTTACTGTTCACTCTTCCAAAGTTTCAAGGCCTCATTATGAGTGCCAGTGGAGTTCCAAATGGTTGCAACTTATCTTCATGTTAATCCCTTAGTCCCTCCCCACCCTGGGGAGGGAGTATTTACAAGGTGTTGCAATGACAGGACAAGAGGCAATGGGTTTAAACTGGCAGAGGGAAGATTTAGACTGGATGTTAGGAGGAAGTTCTTTCCAGTGAGGGTGGTGAGGCACTGCAACAGGTTGCCCAGGGAGGTTGTGGCTGCTCCCTCCCTGGAGGTGTTCAAGGCCAGGTTGGACGAGGCCTTGAGTGAGCTGTACTAGTGGGAGGTGTCCCTGCCTATGGCAGGGGGTTGGAACTAGATGATCCTTGAGGTACCTTCCAACCTTACCATTCCATGACTCTATGATTCTAAAAATAATAATCATTTTTTTTGCACTGGGGGTAGTGATATATTTAAGTTCCTCCTTGAACAGTGTTGGCTAGAAAGGAAACTGAAGTTGTACTATCCCATGTATCATTAGAGGGCTGCAAATCAAGAGCACAGTACAATTCACAATGGCAGCTTTTAAACTGTATTTCCTTAGAACGCATTATGGAAGTATTAGGAATGTATGGCAATTAATGAAGACAGTTTCTCCCAGTAGTTTTAAATTTGGTTGTATTGTACTCTATTGATGATAATTACTGGGCCAAATAGGAGAGTGCAATTTTGTCCTCTGTTAAGCAACTGAAAAACAATTTAATTTTACTAATCGGAAAGTAGAACCAGCAAAAACTCCTAACATCACCATCTCCTTATGGCAACAGGACAACATGGTAGGAGGTTCAGTTGTCTTCCAAGCATGATACTGAATCCACAAGCCATGCACAACACCAACTTGTGGACAAAATGGTCCACCAACATTTCCATAGAATTATGGAGTGGTTAGGGTTGGAAAGGACCATGAAAGACCATTTAATCCAAATCTCCTGCCATGGCCGTGACCATCCTTCACATTCTTATTCAAAGCCTTGTTCAGTTGGGTTTAAATACTTCCAGTAATGGGGGATCTGCAATCTGTTGTCTCATCATCCTTACTGTAAACATACAAACCAATATATATGTATTTTTTCTATCCAATGTAAATCTACCTTCTTTCAGTTTAAAGCTGTTTCTCCTTGTCTTGGTGTGAATTTATGCATGCCAACCACAATCATAGAACCACAGAATGGTCTGGGTTCATCCAATAAAGGACAAGGCCAGGTTGGACGAGGCCTTGAGTGACCTGTACTAGTGGGAGGTGTCCCTGCCTATGGCAGGGGGTTAGAACTAGATGATCCTTGAGGTCCCTTCCAACCTTACCATTCTATGATTCTATATTCCTAGGACAGAAATGGTATATGGGCATTTAGAACTTTTGAAACCCTTATGATCCAAACCCCTTTTACAAAGGAGCTATTCGATTAAGGTGACTTTTGAGTCTGTTTTATATAGCATTACTGCACACAATTGTATGTTCAGTAACTTGTCATAATATAAGATCATCTAAATTAATAAATGCCAGCTGTAAAAAGAGTCAGTTATGGATGAAGTTTAGCAGAGCAAACAAACTTTGTTCTGACTTTAAATGCAAATAATCTTGATGGTATTGAATATTTCTCAGTATGAAGAGATTTCTTGCTCCATTCTTTGCTAAACAATAGTTTTCTTAGTTAATGTAAAGAAAGCTGTCATTTCAGTTTAAAACTCAAAAGAAACACAGACCTACATGAAGTCCTTTGGAAGAACTCACCAGAGTGATTCCAAGTTTGAAATACACTACACAGATACTCCCAACAGTATAATAGTATAAATATAAAGATCTAGATAAACAGGAAGACCCTAGAAACATCCTCCAAAGCCTTCTGTCCACCCTATTCTGCAAGCATGACTGACTGTGTCATGTTTATTGTTAGCCCATCTGGACAACAGGTGCAGTACTTAATGGCCACAGTGTATTTGATTATCGACTAGTGAGTATTTCTTCTTGACACAAAAGGCTGCAGACTGACCCTCCATAGCAAACAGACTTTTCTAGCCATTTCTACATTCAAAATCTCAAAACCAAAGAGAACAGCTTTAAGATTTTAACCTGTCTGGAAGGTTGGTACAGAGCTTCCACATACAACTCGCATCTGTCAAATACTTAGCTGGGTAAGCTTGGATAGAGTCTCTTAGAAGGAAAAACAAAAAAACAAATGCAAAAAAAAAGTTGCATGAATTTCAAGCTTGGGAGGTCTCTAATTACATTGTGCTTAAAGCTTAAGTACAAAACGTAGTTAAATTGCTGCACTAAAAGCATAAAAGATCCTCCACCCGATTTGTGCCAATGTACCTAAAGCTCACTGATGCTGATCCCAGGGAGACTTTGCCACTTAGTCCCCAGAGAATTCATTTTGGATCCTTTTCAAATGAGTATATAAAGGATTACTTGGATGTTTTGGTAAAGCTACCCAATAAATTAGTCAATCTGAGATTTTATTAGCTGCAAAGTATTACAGCAGTCATATAGCTGAAGAACACTGAGGGAATTGAAGGCGTATTAGTCATTTATTTAGGCAGATACCAGAGATCAGTACTCAGTACAGGCAGTTAGTTGTAACATTAAGCTAATTGGCTAATAGTTGCAGCAGCTCTTGTAAGATTTTTGTACTGAGAGGTGTGACCCCTTCTTGAACCAATTTATGTAAACCCAGAGGGAGTCCTAAATTTATTCCAGTTTCATGAATGCATGGTCTGGATTAAGAAACCCAAAGCAAAAAAAGAGTGCATAAAAACCACTGTGGCAACCAATCACCTAGAATTTACATGCTGTTGGCTAGAAAACTTTCTGTTTAACAAATTACTTGAGATGATAAATGCTTAAAATAAATTTAATAGTTTGGCATTAAAATTGTTCCTATTTCATCCAGTGCATATTGTGGGGCTGTGAATTTATTTTCTTTTTTTTCCTGCTCAACCATACCTTTAGCTATTTGTCTACTTGCAAACTTTTATAGATGTGAAATATTTTTAAGAAGTTCTTCAGAAATGGCCTGAGGCAATTTCAAACTTAACAGACCCTGTCCCACCAGAGCTCATTACAGAGAATTTTATAACAAAGTACCCTCTACTTAATTTTCAGAGCTTAGCCAAGCGTACTGGAAATGCAGTTACATTAAGTGTAATTACTGGTATAATAAAAGCAGTGGAGGGCTATTTAAGACTCAAGAACCAGCAGTAAACAGAGGCTCCATGTTCTCTAACAGTCAGTGATGTGTCAAAGTGCCAGAAGTGTGAGATTTCCTCTGCTGAGGAAGGGAAAAAAAATAAATAAATGGAGCAGCATGTCCTGTTGGGAAAAAAAGAAATCTTCTGTCCTTCAATGAGCCCACAAAGATATAGTGGAAAAGGATAAAAAAATACTCCCTCCAGTTATGCCACTAGCATCCCCCTCTCTCTTTGAGCAGGAGTCCAAAACAATAAACTCATATTCCCACCAGTGAAGGAAACAGGCAAATTCAATTCCATAAAAAGTGAGACTAATAGTAAGTGACTCATATAATACACAGTATGATCTGGTTTCATAACTAACAAAGTTTACTGTCAAATGCAGAAAGGGAAAAGAAATATCATTTTTGTGACAGGAAATAATAGCACCTTCTTATTTAAAAATAGAACAGCCTACAGTACAACTGGGCTACTGACTGTAAAAGGTCTGCAACTGTTAAGACATGGAATTATCTTGACACCTAAACTATCACTCCTGGGAATTAAATGAATTATTGTATGGAATTAAAAGGGGGGGGGAAAAATCTGTTAATGATACAATAAAGCTCTCCTGACTAATTTCTGATAGAAAAGCAACTGAGCTCACCTGGAGTAATTAGTGACTAAGTTTTACTACATTTTTTGCTTGTTTGTTTCTCATCTTGAAACTTATTTTTATGCATTTATCTGAACTATTTACTTTGGCAGAAAGAGACCTCTGTATTCACACTGATGAGCAGTTAATTCATACAGCTTCTCCTTTTGATTCACAGACAGTGGTTTACAACCTGGTTTTGTGGTAAAATTTGAAAGCACACAAAAAAGGGCTCGATTAATCCATGGCCTGCAGACACCATAGTCTTTTCTTCTACACACAGTGCAGTGAAGATAAAAACCTTCACGTGAGTGCTGAAGGTGGTGGTGGTGGGGGAATAAATCTGATTTTGCAACTTTGCACAAGAACTACAGATTTCTAAATTGTGAAATAAAAACTATTTCCAAATTTCAGTGCACAAGTACTGTCAGACAGAAAGATGACAATAAAAGGTGCAGAATTTCAGTGTATAGATTGCCAATAATAAATGAACCTGACTTTACATGAAAAGTGCATTTTTAAAATGAATTTGCAAATCTAAATGAAATTTGCTTTATATTTCCAATCTCTAGCTAAAAGTGGACACTAAGCATATGTTGCCTACTTTTCAAGCTGATTTTAAAGAGTATGGATAAAAAAAGGGAAAAAAAAAAAAAAAACCCAGCCTAAAACCCCTGTTACTTGCGGACTACACTGCTAGCAACATCCAGGTTAACTTTGCTGAAAATCCCACATATTGACTTAGAAATAAACAGTATGTAGAGAGACAAAAAGAAAAGTACTACTTTGTCAGTAGATCTTATTCTTTAACCAGAAAGAGGTAGGAAAAAATTAAATGCATGCATTTTTCCTGCTCACAAAGCACATCTATGTGTGAAATACCTGTTACCCAGTATTCATCTGAGCTACAAAAGTATTTTGAAAACATCATTGAGTGTTTTTCTCATGCCCATTTCCTCTGTTTGCTGAATCTCACACATAGGGGTTGTGTCTCTATCAATATGTTTTGCTGCTGACTTCAGATCTATTTATTTTTGAAGGACATGGAATTGTTGGAGCAGGTTCAGAGGAGGGCCACAAGGATGATCAGAGGGCTGGAGCAGCTCTCCTATGAGGACAGGCTACAAGAGTTGGGGTTCTTCAGCCTGGAAAAAAAGAAGGTTTCCAGGAGACCTTAGAGTAGCCTTCCAATATCTGAAGGGGGCCTACAGGAAGGCTGGGGAGGGATTATTTACAAGGTCTTACAATGACAGGACAAGGGGCAATGGGTTTAAATTGGCAGAGGGGAGATTTAGGCTGGATGTTAGGAGGAAGTTCTTTTCAGTGAGGGTGGTGAGACACAGGCACAGGTTGGCCAGGGAGGTTGTGGCTGCTCCCTCCCTGGAGCTGTTCAAGGCCAGGTTGGATGAGACCTTAAGTGACCTGTTCCAGTGGGAGGTGTCCCTGCCTATTGCAGGGGGTTGGAACTAGATGAACCTTGAGGTCTCTTCCAACCTTTCCATTCTATGATTCTACGATTTATTTACAGCATTCCTGATGCATCTTTTATTTTTCACAGTACCATAATTATACAACCATCACTTCAGTATCATGAGAAAGTAATGCTGTTTCCATAGGGTCAAGCTGACTGTAGAGAAAAGATCATAATTATTTCAGTAGATTATTTAATTGGCATTCTTGTCTCCTACTACTCTTAAGACCACACAGTAGATAATATGTCATTTTATATTGTGTTCTATGATGTAGCAACTGCTCAGTAAAACACTACAGCTACTGCTGAAGTAACCACAGTGGTGAGGGCAGTGCTGACATAACAATAACAAAGTCTAAGAAATATTAAGTGTTAGTGGTACAAATTAGAGATTGAGACAATGACACCCAAAACTGAAATGTCTCTATGAAAAGGAATTAAAGCAAGAAATTACAGTTTGGTTTGATCAAATATACATTAAAAAATGACATCGTCAGGCTGGAAAGGGTCCAGAGAAGGGTCACAAGAATGATCAGAGGACTGGAAGACCTGTCATGTGAAAGAAGGCTGAGAGAACTGGGTTTGTTCAGCCTTGGGAACAGAAGGCTTGGGGGAAAGGTCATAACCATGTTCAAGTACACAAAGGTTGGTTATCATGAGGAGCTCCCTTTTTACAGAGAGTCACAAGGTAAAGACCAGGGACAATGGCTACAAGTTTCTACTGGGGAGATTTGAACTAGATGCCAAAAAAAAATTTTTTTTTTACTATTTGATTAAATATTGTAATGAACTCCCAAGGGACATGGAGAATTCCTCTACACTAAACAGTTTTGAGGCCCAGTTTGACAGGGTGCTAGGCCACTTCATTTAAACTATATTCTTACCCTGAAAGCTTGGTCTACCTGATCCTTGAGATTCCTTCCAACCTGGTATTCTACGAATCTATGAATCTCACTGTTGCCAGGAAAGTCATAAATCCCAAAGTGATTCTCTAGCAAGTGACTTTGTGTTGGCAAACTACTGAAGAAAAATTTAAAATCCAAAGAAATTTCTCATCAATCTTGCTCCACTTTGGAGATTCCATGAAACATTAGGGAGATTGTGATGGTTTGGGAGTTCCCTGCCCCCCACAGTTTGTAAAATGACCCAGACTAGAGCTCAGCCAGCTAGAAGTTAAGGACTGAAGCTCTATTTACAGCTCAGCACAATGTACAAGCAGAGATATACACCATATACAGGAATAGTTACAGAAATATGCAAGTAAAAGGTAATACGGAAACACAACACCTCTCCCAGAAGTCAGAGAACCCAGGAGGGGCTCCCAACCACCCTTCCACCTTCTCCCCACGCCTATACCTTACCCCAGGGTTTGCCTTATGCACAAGGTGAGTTTGGAGAATCAGCCAGGGGGGGTTAGAAGGAAAGTGGTTAGTGAAGATTTATCTGCAAAGAGGAGCCAGAAGCTAGATGCCCGAGATGCTGTGCCCCCACAGAGTGAGACAGACAGAGACTGACTTATCTATGTCTTGGGTTTTTTTTTTCCCCAAACATCTCAGCAAGCCTATGAGTGAAGTAGACATCACCATGTTTTCCTTTCATAGCCTATAGTGTAATTTTCTCTATTAAAATATTCCAATTAGCCTCAAACCAGCACAGGAGACCACAAGAGAACTCGAGGGAAGGTGTAGAACTTGAAAAGAATTACAGGTATTGACAATACTACAACCTAGCAAGCTAGCAACGGAAGGTCAAATAACTCAGTTTCTGTATTGTTTTGGGGAACCAGAACAGCTATGCATTACAGAGCACTTGCAGGGAGAATGGTATGACTAATTTATAGCTGCCCTCCAATATCTGAAGGCATCCTAGAGGAAGGCTGCAGAGGGACTTTCCTTAAGGGTGTCTAGCAATAGGACAAGAGGCAGTGGTTTTAAGCTGGGGGAGACAAGGTTCAGACTGAATCTTAGGAAGAAGTTCTTTAGTACAAGCGTGGTGGGAGTCTGAAACAGGTTGCCCAGGGAGGTTGTGGATGTCTCCTCCCTATGGGTTTTTAAGGCCAGGTTGGACAATGTCTTAAGCAGTTGAGTCTAGTTGAGCAGCATCTCTGCCCATTGTTGGCAAGTTGGAGCAGATGAACTCTAATGTTCCTTCCAACCAAAGCCATTCTATTGATTCTGTGAATTTATCAAGAAAAACAGCATAGGTATTTAGATACATGAAATATGGAGCTGCAATTTGTCTGAGAGAAAGGGAAAGACATAACTGTTATTCTAAATGAGAAGATGGAAAGGATTGCTATGTCTTGAAATGGAATCACTTAAATGTGACATTTATAAGCTGAAAGAAACTAGATGTTTGGAATTAGAGGTCGGTGACTTGTGGAAGAACATTTTCTACCAAGCTGGAATTGGAGTTGAGCTCCTGTTTCTGCCTGAGACCTACAACACAGGCTGATGGTCTGAGATCAGCTCTCAGCAGAGGAGCATGTATCAATAACAGCATGCTTTTCAGCTCCTCCTGCAACAAGGCAAGAAAGATGGCCCAGTCTAAGTCCAACTTTCAAACCTACCTATAGCTCATTGTCAGGTTTGAACATATCTATGAGAAAATGAAGGAAAGAGCATGAGCATGCCAGTCTTTTTTTGTTTTGTTTGTAAAGGTAGCTAGCTCTAGACCTTAAAAGTAACAGTTGACCTAACTCTTTTTTATAAGAAAGAAATTAAAATAACACAGTATGAATAAGAAAATATTTTCAGACTGGCTGAATGAAAAGCTGTCAAACTAATAAGATCAAAACTGAAAATCCGAGTAAGCAGGTGTGAATTTATCAGAAGTGGAATTCAGTCTCACCACCTTTCTCCTTTTCTCCTCTTTATTAGGATTGTTTTGCAAAGCTTATGTATTCCTACCCATAGCTGGGGAAGTTCCTGCCTGTTTAAAGAAGAGCTGGATCCAAACTTGGCTGACAGGCTGAATGATTTTCATAAACTTCCACCTAAGTTTACTGGAAAACAACTCAAACAAACAAATCAATCTTGTCCCACCAAAAAAAAACACAATAAAAAAATTAAAACAAACAAACAAAAACCAAAAAAACCCAAAACCTAACCAAACAAAAAACTAAAACCAAAGCAAAACAAAAACCAGAAAAAAACCAAACAAAACCCCCCACTATCACCAAACCAAGAGAGATACAAACCTCAATGCCAAATCACTTAAAAAATGCCCCAAACCTTTTCATGGAAGGTATTCATTTGATGACTGTGTGGAACAGCTCACTAGCAGTGGAGAATTTACTTATCCAACTGCAACACAAAATAAATGTACAGATATTGGCAGGGAAACAGAAATCTCAGGACTGAAACCAAAAATAAAAATCCAGACAGAAGAATAAAACTGAGAATGAATGAAAATATGTTCCAGGCTTAACATGGATAATATAACCTCAATATTCTTAATACAATGATGATCACTACACTGAGCACTGGGAAGCAGGTCAGGGCAAAGAACAAAAGAAAATCATATTAATCACAATCTCCAAAGGCAGGCCATAAAAGCCATATCATGCACACTGAAAAATAATTCATTAAACTATATCCCAGCTGGAGGTAGAGAAAAACAAACAGAATAAAAAGACACTAAGCAGCAGGGTGAAATAAACTTTACGGAACTGTCAAAGCATGAACAATGGGGGGANTTAAGTATCGAAATTATCCTACTGCAGTTGAGGACATTCAGTACTTGCAAATTGTGGTTTGGCAGTACCTCACAACGAGGGCAACATCACTAAATGCTAATCATTCACGGAGCATCAGGCACATCTCCACAGCTATGTACTGCAAGATGAACTAAAAGTGAAAATGTCCACACTTCAAGATTGAATGTTAATGCAAAAGCATGCATAGTCTCTATCTGGGAAAGAAAGTACACGTTCTCTGTGAGTTTGTCCTCAGGTTTGGTCTAGTGATGAAAAGTAGAACCCTGCATAAACATTTCAAGAGTCCTTTTGTAACATTATGTACCTCTTTTTTTTTTTTTTTTTTTTTTTTTTTTTTTTTCTTTTTTTTTTTTTTGTCTTTTTGAGTGACAGATGGGAGAAAATAACACTATGGTAATGCATTCCACTGTATAGCAGCATTAAAAATAAAGAAGAATACCACAGAGTGTATTCTGTTCAAATAAATTAATACTAGTTATTTTGAGTCTTTGCTAGCTAAGTTTTAAAAACCCCTGTCACCCAGTTTTGGCTTCCTCAGTTCTTTTGTACCCCAAAAGCTTGACTTACAATAGCGTTTGGCAGCCACAGTGTGTGTAGGCGTCATCTGGAGTTGTATTTTCGCAGAACAGCTGAAAATGTGGCACAAAGTGTTTGGGCAAAGAGGCACCCAAAGACATAGGCAACTGGGAAATTTCATCCCAGACATCTACCAGGCTCTGCTGCAAATGTAGTGCCTTATAAACTGAGATGCCAGTATGTGCATATGTGCATGTATGTATATAAGCCATGTACAAACGGTGGTGGCATTGTAAATATAAATGATGTCAAGCTTTCTATTTGATCCTCAGGTAATTAAAACTGGGTTTGGGTTTTATATACACCCAATACAAGAAGAGAAGAAATGGATTGTTCAGATGAGCCATGGGGATTACAGGCGCCCAGCTTTCAGTAAAACACAGAGGAAGCTTAGATCCCAGATTGCTTCAGACTCTTTAATGTCACACCTAGAAAGTATTAAATCAATTATGGTTGAACATAATTCATTCACCACTCATTGACACATGACAAAACCAACCTTAAACTATGAATTATTGACTTTACTGAATGGAAGCATGTTTCTTCAATTAAAAAAAAAAAAAAAAGCTGTATATCCTGAATGCAGCTTTATGAAAGCTCAGTAAGGATCCATGTTAAATATTCTCACAGAATACGTTAAACATTTGCAAAGGCCAAAGTCTTGGATGGTAATTCTTTCTTTCTCTCTTTTCTCCCTTTGACCCTCTGACTCCCTATGCCATGTTATGGGCTAATGACCTGCAAATTATATCTTTATAAAGCAAAACTTTTTCAGCTAGAGGAATGAATAAAATGGTGCTTGACACATCAAAATTTCTTGCCTCCACCCTCCTTTTTATAACTGAAAAAGAGTCAAACTAATTTAAAGTAAATCTGATTTTAAAATCCTGCTGAGTTGAGACTTTTAAATACCAAGTTTCAGCCTGGAGTGAATTTTTACAGCTATGTTATAAACACCTGAAGAACAGCAGGTGCCTCAGTAATATACAGTTTGTGTTTCATATGATTTCCCTAGTTTCAAAAGTAGAGTCTATTCAAAGTAAAGGTGTTTTTGGGTTGAGGGTTTGGGTTTTGGTTTGGGGTTTTTTTGGTTTTTTGGGTTTGTTTTGTTTTGTTTTAATTTTAACTTGTTATGGATATTACAGTTCCAACTAAAAGTTTACAAGCCAGAAGTAATTTGGAATGAACCCATATGAATGTATTTCAGAGTTTACTGAATTATCCAAGTGATATAGTTACAAATTGGCTAAGATAAGAAAACACTTGTGTCAAAAATTCTATTACTGGTGATCAGCAAATAAAACTCCTGCCAGAGAAAGTTGGTTAAACATCTCTCAATGGTGCATGTGTGTTGCTTTCATGCACTGTTTGAGCATTCAGTTCCATAATAAATTCAAGATTCATTCAACTTCTTTTCAAACAAAATGCAAGTATTATTTAAAAAGGTGATGAAAATACTTGTATGCTCTAGCTAAACATGTTTGTCCTTAATCCTTCAGGCTTGAGAGTGTAACTCTCTTTCTTTGGAAGGTACCAAACAAAACTAATCTGAATTAACTAAATGTGAGAATGCAAAATGGATTTGTCAAATTGCATTAAAGTCTGCTGTCTGGACAATCTTACTCAGAACTAAAATACCTTTGATATCTTGCTCCCTCCCTGGAGGTGTTCAAGGCCAGGTTGGACGAGGCCTTGAGTGACCTGTGCTAGTGGGAGGTGTCCCTGCCTATGGCAGGGGGTTGGAACTACATGATCCTTGAGGTCCCTTCCAACCTTACCATTCTATGATTCTATGATCTTTATACCAAATACACTTGAAAAGCAAAAGAAAAAATATTAATAAATTAAAATTAATAACCCTGAACAATGATTCTGATACACAAATCCCTATCTTTAGAGCATTGTTTGGCAGATTACATGCACACACTTAATACAAAACCACGCGAGTTTCCTTTTAACTGAAAGATAGTCTTAATTACATGATCTTTATCAGGGTAAAGGTGTGTATCTGAACTGTTCCTGCAAAGCCTCTCATGCTCTACGAGTTTACACCTTCCTGTATTTCAAAGGAACTTCTGAGCACCTGTCCATACTCTGGTGCAGCTTCACTACTACATTGCATGCTTCATTTTGATTTATTTTCCTGACTGAATTGAAAAACTCTGTGATTGATTTTGAACAACTAACATACTACATTTATATTAAAACACACACTGATATCAAGGGTTTCCACTTGCAGCTTCCAGTTACAGATACAGAGATAGTTCCTACACAAGTGATTATTACTACAAATGAAAATACTTGCACAACAATTTGCATTTGCAAATGAACTAACTATGCATTCAGTTTTTGTGCACACTTCAGTGTAAATGGACATCTTTAGGCTCCAGTTTAGCAAAATTCCTAAGCACAAGCTTTTACTGAAATGATGCAGGCTTTACAGATTCACAGATTGTATTGGGTTAGAAGAGACTCTCAAAATTTATCTTGTCCAACCCCCTTGCAGTGAGCAGAGACAGCTCCAAGTAGGTCAGGTTGCCCTGAACCACATCAAGTCTTTCAAGTAGTTGGAGAGAGAGACCTCCCCTCAGTCTCCTTTGCTTCAGACTACACAATCCCAGCTCCTTCAGCTTCTCCTCTTAAGACCAGGTCTCCAGGTCTTATGCTCCAGATCTTACTTAAAATCAGAATCCTTTATGTTGGAAAAAACCCTCAAGATTATCAGGTCTAACCATTGACTCTACTCTACCAAGTTCACCACCAAACCATATTGCTAAGCACCACACCTAAATTCAACTACATATGACTTTACAACTTCAGGATGTTTTTCAATGCCATGCAGATGAGCACATTAGTAACACTTTAATGTATGTTACAGAGATTTAGGGGCAGATTCAAAAGGGAATTTAGGGAACCTAAATCCAAGATACCTGATTCTTCAGAGCTTTGCTTAACTGCCATTGAACCACCTAACATAACCACGCACCTCACATTTTTGGTGTTCCATCTCTCCACATCGCTGGTGGAACTCAGTGCTCATTTCACACAAAGTCTGTAGCTTCCCGCTAGAAAAACAGGACTCAGGAGGAAACCTCAAGCTGCATGTTCTGGAGTAAGCACTGGTGATAAATGGCAGCTGGCTGCCTTTGTAAAAGAAATTAAAAATATTTTTAAACCACACCCCACCCCCCACCCCCCCGCCCCTCAAACGATTATAACCTAAATCAGCAGACCTCAAAGGAAAGATTGGAGTCATGACTTCTTTTAGATCATGGAAATTATCAGAGAGCAACATCCAAGCTCAGCTATCTGTGCAACAGGAGAATGGACGGCTGGAAACTTAGGCATTCATGTGGACTTGGCCTTAGCATCACACTCCATGTGAAGTGAGCCATGGAGACACATCCTACACCCCCACCTCTAGATACATCCAGTATCCTGGGAAAAAATCCTTTATGCTCATTGTCAGCATTGTTCAGGCAAATCCAGTGAGGTTGCATAATGATCATGTTAGTATAGAAAGAGCAGTGCCCTATATTATATAGATAGCTTAATAAAGTCCTTCCTGTTACCTCTCCCTCCCTGAGTTTGTGTTTGATGAGAAGGCTGAAGAAAAAGTGCTTGTCCCTGGAGATTCTGAGGAACAGGTAGCCTTCTCTTGAAGAGACTTAACTACAAGGTACTGTGCAACAAAGCACAAGTAAAATGTTTGCTAAACAGGAGTGGATTAAGCATTCAATACTCTGCTGAATCAGGACCCCATCGGTATCTGCAGCTATAGCAGTGGGGGGTTGGTGATACAGTAAACTCAAGTTCAACATGCTGTGGTTACATGACAGAAGGTGTTAACACTGGTAGAGATTTCCTTCGTAGAGTCACTGTGGTTGACAACTCTATCGAAGGCTTAACTTTCAACCCTCAGATTTTATCATAGAATAGAATGGTAAGGTTGGAAGCGATCTCAAGGATCATCTGGTTCCAATCCCCTGCCACTAGTACAGCTCACTCAAGGCCTACTCCAACCTGGCCTTGAACGCCTCCAGGGAGGGAGCAGCCACAACCTCCCTGGGCAACCTGTTCCAGTGCCTCACCACCCTCACTGGAAAGAACTTCCTCCTGACATCCAGCCTAAATCTCCCCTCTGCCAGTTTAAACCCATTGCCCCTTGTCCTGTCATTGCAAGACCTTGTCAATAGTCACTCTCCAGCCTTCCTGTAGGCCCCCTTCAGATACTGGAAGGTTACTATCAGGTCTCCTGGAAGCTTTCTCTTCTCCAGGCTGAAGAGCCCCAACTCTCTCAGCCTGTCCTCATAGCAGAGCTGCTCCAGCCCTCTGATCATCCTCACGGCCCTCCTCTGGACCCGCTCCAACACTTCCATGTCCTTCATGCGCTGAGGGCTCCAGAACTGCACGCAGTTTTATGCCCTGTCTTCTTTCAGCCAAACATGAAGTTTGTATCAAAAGGATCAAGTTGGCATAACCCTCTGAACAGCTTTTGACTAATAAAAAAAATAAAAATGATGATACATCCATGCCTAAACTAATTCAACTTTATGGTCCTCTGCTGATATCAATAATTAAATATCAGTATTTGTAGAACCACAACCTACACATATTTTTCTGCAAAGTAACTACTTCATTTTGCTGTCAGTAAAAATTAACTCTCCTGCATTCTTGGATCTTACTTTTTGTTTTAAACAGAGTTCAGTTTAATTCATAGAATCACAGAATGTTAGGAATTGGAAGGGACCTCCAGAGATCATCAAGTTCAACACCCCTGCCAAAGCAGGATAGCCTAGGGCAGGCCACACAGGAACCATCCAGGTGGATTTTGAATGTCTCCAGAGAAGGAGACTGTCAAAACCATCACTTCCATCTTAAGAGAAGCAGAAACATATATTTATGTGCACAGTTAAAGGAGAGAGCACTAGCCTAGTGATAAGAACTCCTTTTGTTTGTTAAATATGTTACTGGCCTACTGGAGACCATCCAATAATTTTTTTCCACATCCTTGTGCCTCACTTTCCACATTTTTAATACTGAGAATTTGACTGCTCTCCTTTGTAGAGCTCCTATAGATGGCATATGATGTAATCTGAGGTGTGTGTGTATATATATAAAAAACACAATGTGCCCTTGTGGTCAAGAGACCAAATAACACCCCGGGGTGCATCAGGAAAAGTGTGTCCACCAGTAGAGGGTTCTTCTCCCCCTTCTACTCCACCTTGATGAGACCACGTCTGGAATACTGTGTCCAGTTTTGAGTTTCCCAGTTCAAGAGAGACAGGGACCTGCTGGAGAGAGTCCAGCAGAGAGCCACTAAGATGACTGGGGGACTTGAGCATCTCCTCTATGAAGACCAACTGAGAGACCTGGACCTGTTTAGTCTGGAGAAGAGAATACTGAGAGGAGATCTCATTAATGTATACAAATATCTGAGGGGTCTGCGTCCAGCAGATGGGGCCATTTTTTTTCCAGTGGTCAGCAGCAATAAGACAAGGAGCAATGGCTGCAAACTGGAACATGGAAGGTTTCACCTGAGAAGAAACTTCTCCACAGTGAGAGTGACAGAGCACTGGAACAGGTTGCCCAGAGAGGTTGTGGAATCTCCTTCTCTGGAGACTTTTAAAATCCACCTGGATGTATTCCTGTGTGAACTACTCTAGGGGATCCTGCCTTGGTAGGGAGGTTGGACTTGATAATCTCTGGACATCCCTTCCAACTTCTAAAGCTCTGTGATTCTGTGAATACATATTATATTTTTAAACTCACTTATCTTTGGAGTGTTTTCCTAAGAAATATTATATTTTCCATTATGTTTTTAACCACATTTGCCTGACTTACTGTGCTTGCTACTCTTGCAATCAAGGAGGTAATTTAAAACGCTTAAATTAGGTTTAAAAAGTTTCCATTTGTACTGTAAGTCTACTGTTAAAATCCCCCAAAACAGAAATCATCCTCATATATGTCCTACATGTTAAAAAGCACACACTGATATATTCATAGCCACTGATATATATCATGCCCTACACCTCCATTAGTAATTCACTAATACTCTTCCACAGGCCTATAGAGAACTCACACCTCACAATGGCTCAGCTCAGACAGTTTACCAAGTTTGAACTATAAAGGAGGCTCTGGAAACTCCTGCTGAGACTAACTCCTAAATGCTGCTGACTATGAGAACATACCTGTGCAGTGCTTTAAAAAGCACACAAAACCTAAACTAAAAAGAAAGGATCTCTTACTATGAAATTATGAACTGTTTTCTCCTCTTTCTTCTGTAATGACTTCCACAGCTGCTACAAAGCAGATGGTGCCATTACACAGAATACTACCCTGCACTCTTTCAGTGTTTTTCATCCATTAGTTTCATAGATTATTATAAAACTAGCTGTACATAATTAAAGCTTCACACATGGATAAACTAAGGTACCAAGAGAGGTCTAAGGCTAGCTCTGAAAGATCACAAGTCCCCGAAACTTCCCATAACTGGGCTTAGATGAAGTCTTGCCAAAAGACAGTAGCAGTACTAAGATCAGAGCTCTTCCATTCCTGGCTCTTAGGCAGTAGCAGTACTAAGATCAGAGCTCCTCCATCCTTGGCTCTTAGGCAGTAGCAGTACTAAAATCAGAGTTCTTCCACTCCTGGCTCTTAGGCAGTAGCAGTACTAAGATCAGAGTTCTTCCATTCCCGGTTCTTATGCCTTGTCAACATTCCCAGGCTATATTACTCAGTCTCCAGTGATATCCAGAAAAATCCCACAACAGTTAAAGACAACCATTTGAGTCCAAGACCTCTCCTGATCATTTACATTAAATAATCTTATTGTATTGATTTTACTTTAAGGGATGGGGATGGGACACCAACAGTGAAACCAAAGGTCAGCTCTTACAATCGGTATTGAATTGGCATTGGCAAAGCAGCAAAGGCATGAATTACTTGTTTAACAGTGGGTGAGGAATCAAAGAAAGCAAACAGGTTTGGCTCTCAGTACACCTTTGAGAAATTTAAGTATATATGTATGAGTTAAAGCAAAATGTGATTACTTCACATTAGAACTTTATCAACATCAAGTAACTGAGACGACGTTAAGCAACATAAGCATTAAGACGTAAAGTGGGAAAACTTAGGTATATGAAAGGCATCAACTAGTAGAGCTTTTAACTTTGAAAATCACTATTTGTGCTGTTTATGCACTCAATAACAACAACAAAACAATCACAGCCAGTCTTGTAATTGAATTCAAGGTAACTGCCTGACTTCACTTTTTTTTTCCCCCCCTTTTCTTATCCAAATATTTAATTTTCAACAGAAAAACTGTTCGCTGTGTAACCTACCCAAGAATAGACAGAGACTAACAAGTGATTTAGGTCACTAAGCTGCTTAAAACTCCTTCATCTGTTGCTTTTCTGTCTGATTTATTCTCAGTTGCTTCAACAAAAATGGTTTAAGAGTCATGCCAGTTTTAATAAGTCCGTATTAATTAGAAATGACATAGCACTAAGGTTTTATAACACATTTACAGCAGTATATGCTTTTGGAACCTTGACAATTTTCCCTGTTCTTTCATGTAATGAGAGTTCTTCAAAACTATTTGAAATGAAACAACCAAATTCATAGCAACATGGCAGCCAAGAAAGTGTCCCAAAGTGTAATGCAGCAAAACTTGTGGAAGGAAGCTAGGAAAAAAACATAAAATTCACTGATGTATTTGATGGCAAAAAATCCACTTCCAATTATTTTTATATCTGCTTTCTATAGACCACAGTCAATTTCTTCAGTGTCTGTCAGCAGGAAAAAAAAAAAAAAGGCAAATGCTAAGATTTTCACTCTTGCCAACTTTTAACAGCTACTGTGGTGTAAGTGCTACAAAACCAATGCTGTTCCAGAGCCAGTTTTTCATGTCTCAGTAAGGTTGTTATGTGATATTACATATGCAATATGCATATGTTCTGAGATATAAGCATCACTGGAGGCAGGTCCCTGATCTGAATCAGTATATAGATTATGTCATGTTTAAGGAGATGGAGTTACTTTGTCTAAGATGCTGCTGCCTCCTCCCTAGCTCACTCTGGATGTATAATCAATTCAGCACAATCATTTTCTGTAACTTAGTTCCTGCTGAATTGTCTTCATTTTTGGTGACTATTCGTGAAACTGTTCTGCATTTACTCTTTCTGTGTATAAATAATAATACATTCCTCTTCACATAAGTATGTTTATGTTTATCTCTCTGGAGATATTCTCTCTGGAGATATTGCTCCCTCCCTGGAGGTGTTCAAGGTCAGATTGGATGAGGCCTTGAGTGAGCTGTACTAGTGGGAGGTGTCCCTGCCTATGGCAGGGGGTTGGAACTAGATGATCCTTGAGGTCCCTTCCAACCTTCCCATTCTATGATTCTATATTCAAATCCCACCTGGGTATGTTCCTGTGTTATATGGTATAGGTGATCTTGCTCTAGCAGTGGGGTTATTAGACTCTTATCTTTTCAGGTCACTTCCAATTCCTAACAATCTGTGATTCTAGGAAAGCAAAGGAAAGGATTCTAGGAAAGAAAGGAAAACAAAGTTTGTAGGAAGATGACACTGAACCAGAAATTATGTTTTTTTTCTCCCCTGACCTTATCAGACCTTCTAAACATTAGGATGATTACAACATTCTTTTCCAGCTATTGAAGGTGAACTGCAGAATATCTCAATGACTCTTCTGCTTCTTTAACACTTTGCCCACTTGTGGTGTTGTCTGATATAAGCTTGAATTAATGTAGATTGCCTGAGGGCTTGTACACTATTCATTTTGCATGCATTTCTAAATCCCTTGTGAACTGAATGAGTTTATGTCACAGCTACAATGACAATTACTTCTCTGAAAGCCAAACATTTCTCCTCAATCTGTCTTTTCCTCCTTTCTTCTTTTTGGGGTGTTAGGAACATCTAAGTGGCAAGGAAGATGAATGCAAAAAAAGGTAAGTTGTAGAGCGTGGCATCTTGTCCTTGTGGAAAGATTTCTCCAGAAGTGATAGAATGCACACTGTCACCACTGCTGCCCAACTCAACCTGTTATCTTGGCGTCTAAGCCCTAATGAAACAGTCTGACCAACTAGCAAGCAGGCACAATGCCATCAAAGCATATGGCCATGAGTACATGCAGCCAAGTGACCATGTAGGAGAATCAAATGTGTTTGCTGAGGGCAGGAGTCCCAGTCTGAAACATCCAAACAGCTGTCTATCCTGAGGTTTACAAGCCTGTGGTTAAGGAGATGAGACATAGCTAATCCAGATTTTGGCAAGATTAATTTGAAAATATAAAAATTAGCTGTCTTGGCTCAAAAGGGCATTTTAGACTGTAGTTGTATATTGATATCCTCGAAGTAATATAGGAGGTAAATTCCTGATGGGTGTTGAAGAATGAAACTATGTTGTGAAATATCCAATGCTCTTCTACTGCTTTCTTTGCATACAGTTTTAAAGGAATACAGAACTTTCTTTTGAGAAAGTTAATGAGATTGCTTTACACCTCCAACTGCTACATCCAGAAAAGTATTTTAATACTGCAATTCCGTATTACTAAGGGGAATAATCTCTTTATCAGGGTTAAAGTAGTAAAAAAACGACACCTGTAGTCCTGTTTATGCAGCAGGTTCTGAAACATTAACTTAGAATCATGAAATGGTAAGGGTGGAAGGAACCTCAAGGATCATCTATTTCTAACCCCCTGCCATAGGCAGGGACACCTCCCACTAGTACAGCTCACTCAAGGCCTACTCCAACCTGGCCTTGAACATCTCCAGGGAGGGAGCAGCCACAACCTCCCTGGGCAACCTGTGCCAGTGTCTCACCACCCTCACTGCAAACAATTTCCTCCTAACATCCAGTCTGGATCTCCCCTCTGTCAGTTTAAACCCATTGCCCCTTGTCCTGTCACTGCAAGACCTTGTCAATAGTCCCTCCCCAGCCTTCCTGTAGGCCCCCTTCACATACTGGAAGGCTACTCTAAGGTCTCCTGGAAGCTTTCTCTTCTCCAGGCTGCAGAGCCCCAACTCTCTCAGCCTGTCCTCATAGCAGAGCAATGAGTTAGCAGTTAGCTTAAGTTAGCAGAGCTAACTTTTCAAACGGAAGACAAGACTCATCCTGCAGCATAGAGAATAAAACAACATTCCAGCTTACAAACTATTTAACAATGAGGATAACAACATAAATGCTGCTGAAATGTACATTGTTACTGAATTTTCAACATCCAGAACTTCATGCTTTAATACTGTTTTGCAATACTTGGTGATTACAGACATACAAAGAAATTATTTTTATCGTTTATAGCAAAGGGCAACATCTTTGAAAGTGCATTATGTTTATTGTTCACAGCAAGCAGTAAAATGTTCAAAAGTGATTACATAATTCAATAGCCTGGATCAAATTTTCAAAGAAGAAAAAAAAAAAAGAAAAAAAGAAGAAAAGAAGGAAAAAAAAGAAAGAAGAAAAAATGAAAAAAGAAAATAAAAAAGAAAGAAGAAAAAAGAAGAAAAAAAGAAAGAAGAAAAAAGAAGAAAAAAAGAAAGAAGAAAAAAGAAGAAAAAAA
>VWZE01008045.1:53602-68240 GCA_013396675.1 Eubucco bourcierii
AAAAGAAAGAAAAAAGAAAGAAAAAAGAAAGAAAAAAGAAAGAAAAAAGAAAGAAAAAAGAAAGAAAAAAGAAAGAAGAAAAAAAAGAAAAAAGAAGAAAGAAAAAAAGAAGGAAGAAAAAGAAGAAAAAAGGGTACCCTCTTTTACTGGAATTTGTAGGCTAATTGCATCTAAATATAATATTTGAAGATTTGGGAGTGAAGCTGAAGCCTCACTGAAAGTGATTATAAACAGGGTCATGTACTGTAAAGATATTTTTTCAGATATTTCACACTAAACCTCAGGCAAACTTTGTGCCATGGGGCAAAGAATTTACAGCCTTCATGACAGAAAAAAGTGAGTTTACATGTAACCTCGTTCAAGACTCTGATTATCTGAGATTAGAAATAGTTAAAGCAGCTCTCACATGCCACTAGGAAACAAAACACAGCCACAGAAACACAAGACAGATGTAAGGCTGCTTGCTACAGACTCTTAGAACTTTAAAGTCTGAAAATTATCAGTATGATTTAAAGCAGTACTTTATAAGTCTGGTTAAAAATAAGATCTCAATGTGATTACTATACAGGTTAGCATTACAATAATAATTCTGCAGTACAAATTCCCCACAAAGCCAAACCCACACATTTTCCAGCACAGAGCCAGCCACCTTTCTGAAGAACTGGTAGCATTCTAGTCTCCTACTGTGGTCTGTTAAATCATTTACATGTAAATGGGACTTTTGTTTTCTCACAGTATGTCCTTTAAAAATAGATATTCAGTAAAACACCTTTTTCTTTCTTTTTGCACCAAATTCAATTAGCAGCACTTCATGAAGTGAGTAAATCCTCTACAATTTTCGAGACAATAATTTCCACAATTAAAATCATAAAAAATAACCTAAGTTGAAGTTTTTCAAACCTTAGCTACAAAAAAAAAAAAAAAACCTCATGGTAAATATCTTACTCTGGAAGTGTTTCTTCTTATAAACACTTGCCAGCATGTGTTGAAATCACCAAATGTGAGATCTGAAGTTTGGATTAAGAACCAAAATTCCTCAAACTGGACTGGGTAGCATCCAACTGCACTAAGCCTTGCTTAAAGGGTTAGAGTGGTGCAGAGCACAAGAAATTCTGTGAAATTCAGACTGATAGCATTTATAGAAAACTCAACTACTTGTGACTCTTGGAAAAATTATGATCATATTTTAGCCTAGGCTAACACTACACATTTCAGATGTGTTCAAAATTCAGCATCAAAGGCGGTTCAGATATGACCACAGTAAAGATTCATCCCTTCTAAATATGTCTTCATTGCAAGGGTAAGTCATATGGGTTTAAACTGGCAGAGGGGAGATTTAAACTGGATGTTAGGAGGAAGTTCTTTGCAGTGAGGGTGGTGAGACACTGGAACAGGTTGCCCAGGGAGGTTGTGGTTGCTCCCTCCCTGGAGGTGTTCAAGGTCAGGTTGGAGGAGGCCTTGAGTGAGTTGTGCTAGTGGGAGGTGTCCCTGCCTATGGTAGGGGGTTGGAACTAGATGATCCTTGAGGTCCCTTCCAACCTTACCATTCTATGATTCTAGAACTTATCAGAATTTATGTACTAAGCTACATGAATAATTTTCTTGCTTGTCTTCAACTGTCACAACTCCTTATGATGCAAAAATAAAAAGCTATTCTACTTCAGATAAAAATTAAAAAGAAGTTTCTCACTTTTCCCTTGAGAGAATCTTAACTATCTCAAGTTCTGGTAGTACCTACATCACCTGTTCACACTGGAATACGTATAAATAACTGAACACGAGGAGCAGGAATTCCCATATTCTGACATGTTTTTTTCACTCCCAACAACCCCATTCTTGTAATTTAGTTGATGTCTCAATGACTCTGAAGCTATTTCACACAAAACAAAATATCTCAAAACCAAGGATTCTAAGTGAAAGCCCCTTTAGGCAGAAAATCACACTCAGGTCCAGTGGCTACCTGACGCAAAACTGTTCATTTGCAAAATGTTTTGGGAGTCCTAAACCAGACATTTTCACAGAATTTCTAGAAGAAAAAAAAATTTACAAACCCCTTCTCAGTTCTTTCTTACGTGCATTGCTTATTGCACACAATCCTGCAGTAAAATTGGGATAAAATAACAATTGGTGTTACAAATTCCCTTACAGGCTCCTGCAAACGTGCTGTGGAGAATTTCACTAGACACTGAACATCAATAACAGTTATGTGGTAGGTCTGAAGAACAGTTAGATTTTTTTAATTGCTCTTTAGTTAGCAAGACTAGCAGTTTCTCTCACTAACTGACATAAAAATGGAGATAAGTGTAGGAGAACAGTAAGTCCTAAACCAGACATATTTAATGTTTTCACTACAGACAATGTTCATTAGACTGTCGTAACGGTTTGGGAGCGTAGGGAGGAAAGAGGGGAAAAAACCACAGAGAGAGGTTAAGCCATGCATTCTTCTACTGTGAAATGATAGATGTAGTTTCTTTACCATGAAACACTGGAACAGGTTGTCCAGGGAGGTAGCTGAGGCCCCATCCCTCAAGGTATTCAAGTTCAGGCTCAACATGACTCTGACCAACCTGAATCAGTGAAAGATGTCCCTGTTCACTGCAGAGGGGCTGGAGTGGATGACCTTTGGAGGTCCCTTTCAATAGGTCTATGATTCTAAATGAAACAAGAAAATGGTTGGGTTGGATGAACTACTACATACTATTGTGATGGTTTGGGAGNAAGGTTTGCCTTACACACGGGGTGAGTTTGGAGATTCGGCCAAGGGGGTTAGAAGGAAAGTGGTTAGTGAAGATTAATCGGCAAAGAGGAGCCAGAAGCTAGACTGCCCGAGACACTGTGCCCCCAGAGAGAGACAGACTGAGACTGCCTTATCTAATGTTTTGAGTCCTTTTTCCCAAACATCTCAGCAAGCCTATGAGTGAAGCAGACATCACCATGGTTTCCTTTCACAGCCTATAGTGTAATTTTCTCTATTAAAATACTCCAATTAGCCTCAAACCAGCACAACCGTTCACAAAATCACCTACTTAAAATGCATAGACTGAAATATTTTCTGAACTTTTTTAAAGCCTCTTTGTCTTGCATACACCTTCACCAATTATTCTTACACAATAAATAATGTATATATGTTGTCCTTCATGTTTTATACCACACTTCATAGGATAAGAGCCAGTCATAAGTCGATGTAGCTCAAACTGTGAAGTTAGCTTCCCCAGGGAGTCTCCAGCCTCTTCCAAGGGAGGCATAAACAGCCAAGAGGGAGAACATGAGGTATGGGGAGACTTTCTGTCTTTTTCAGTTAGGATTGGGAAAATATGAAGCTATCTGTCCAAGTATTAAATTATTCTATGCTGACTATTAGAGACAGTTATTTTGTGTGTTGCTGAGTTCTAAGTGAAATCGAATCAGAAAGCAGGATGCTCCTGGTGTTTGTGAAATTCTGTAATCATGGCAATGAGAAAAGCCTCTGAGGTGAGTTTTAGAGACAGCACAAGGTGAACTTGCTTTCCACCAAACTCTGAAAAGTCAGGAGGAATGGGCAATGATAAGCTAAACAGGACAAGGGGTATTAGCTTTAAAATGAAAAATGGCTGATTTAAAGAGAGAAATTATTCACTGTAAGAATAGTGAGGCACTGGAAAAGGTTGCCCAGAAAGGTAGTGTTTAAGGCCAGGTTGGATGCAACATTGAACAACCTGAAGCATGCCCCAGCCCAAGGTCAGTGGGCAAGAGCTGGAACTAGACCATATATAAGGTCCCTTCCAACAGAAACTATTCTATGAAACTATTCTACAAGCCTTAATAATGGAACAACCAATGATGAATGTAGAGTGGGGGAGGTAACTACAAAGCAGAAAATCTTGTGTGCTCTTTTTTAAGTGGGAGAGGAATCTTAGCTTGAAGCTGGAGTACTGAAGGGCACTGGAGAGGAAGGAAGAGACGAGCTTCTAGAAAAAAAGCCAAGCTCTTCAGACTGTCTGATGTTTTGATAGCAGACATGAATTTCACAGACCAAAGAAAAGAAGCAGAACATTGAAGTTACTGTGGAACCACAATCAGAAGTTCCTTCAGAGGCTTTTCTGCAGTCAGAGGAACAATTCCCTTCAGCATCACTTTTCAGTGCTATACTTGACTTCTTACCCAGGCAGTTCTTTACAGCATATGCTTTGACTACTACTTTGTGTGTACTTCTCCCCAACTCTTACCTTGCAGTAGCAGGAATGCAGAAAATACTCATCTGACAAGAATGAAGGAAAAAGAATCTGGGAGATAGACACTACCCAAATAGGTTCCTCCAGCACAGATCAACAGAGTCTAATTTACTGATCTTTTGGTTGCCTTCCATAACTTGTCTACTGAGCTTTCCCCTGAAAAAAGAGGTAGTTTTGATTTCTAGTTTCAGTGAAAGAAGTAATTCATACAACTATCATAAGGATAATGGCTATATAGTATAAATTGAAATACAATAAGTAATAAGGAGAGAAATTCCAGAAGTAGGTTTGGAAAGGACTTTAAATCCTCTATGACAAACAGGTACATTAGCAGCACAGTAACCCAGTTATTTTGAGAATACTCTTGAAGGTATTAGAAGGTTTTTACAGAATTACAGAAGGTTAGAGATTGGAAGGGACATTGAAAGATCATCTAGTCTAATCTCCCTGTCAGAGCAGGATCTCCTAGAGTAGGTCCCACAGGAATGTGTCCAGGCAGGTTTTGAATGTCTCCAGAGAAGGAGACTCCACAACCTCTCTGGAAAGCCTGTTCCAGTGTCTTGTTAGCCTTCTAGTGAAAAAGTTTCTCTTTATGTTCACATGGAACCTCCTACGCTCCAGCTTGCACCCACTGCCCCTTGTCCTACCACTGGACATCACTGAGCAGAGCCTGGCTCCATCCTCCTGACACTCGCCCTTCATGTATTTATAAACATTAATGAGGTCACCTCTCAGTCTCCTCTTCTCCAAGCTGAAGAGCCTCAGCTCCTTAGTCTTTCCTCATAAGGGAGATGTTCCACATCTTTAATCATCTTTGTGGTTCTGCACTGGACTCTTTTAAGCAGTTTCCTGAGGTCCTTCTTTAACTGAGGGGCCCAGAACTGGACACAATGTTCCAGATATGGCCTCACCAGGGAAAAATAGAAGTGAGAGGAGAACCTCTCTCCATCTTCTAGCCACACCCCTTCCACTACACCCCAGGATACCATTGGTCTTTTTGGCCACAAGGGTACATTGTTGGCTCATGATTATCATTCTACATGGTTCTTTCTCTTTTATACATGATAAAAGATAGTAGTGATAGACTATTGCTTGTGCTTTAATTTGCAAAAAGCATCAAGCTAACATTAAACATGACAGAGAAATATACAACAAATGGTCTGGAAATTTAATGGATGGATTTTAACAATAGTGTAAAAAGATAGAAATAGACAACTTAATCAAGTGATGTTTCAATAGGTGTATCTTATACTGTGAACTTTTAAGTTTTGATCAGGATCTATGTAAAAGTGTAATACTTTAATTAAGAAAAAAGAACAACAACAAACTCTGAAAGAATTAAATGTCAGAAGACTTACAAAGAGATCATGTATCACAAATATCAAACCTGAGGTGTAACGCAACTGACTCACACAAAGAACTTGTCAAAGCATATTCCTACAAATACAGGAAGACCTCCAGGTGCTTAGAAATTGGGAGGGGGGGATAATAAGAAAAAAACAAAAAAACAAAACTGGAGGGAAAAAAAAAGGAAAAAAAAGAAGAAAAAAAAAGAGAATACTACTTTACAATCTAGTCACAGTTATTTACTTCTTCCCTTTCTTCGATGCCTCAAAGTGGAAAGGCTTGGCAGAGGAAAAAAGAGCAAGCAGTTAAAGCTTTTCCTTGTAGGAAATCCAGAAACCTATTTTCTACTGACATTTCTCATCCACTGTCATAAATTCCTAGCCTAGCTTGGTTTTCAATTCAAGTAATACCAATTTCTCCTTTCCACCTTCAACAGTGCACATAATAGCATAGCCTGACTCCCATCCCTGTTATTTTCTTGTTTTCTTCATTCCCTTTCCCTTTCTCTGGTAAGTTTTGCCTCTCCTTTAGAGTGTTGCCATACATAACATGATTTTGCCACTGGGGCTGGAAGTATCAGTCGCTCTTCTTTGACTTAGCACTGGCTAGGGTAGCAGACTGCATGGCACTGTGCTCTCAGCCAAGCAGCAGCCAGTGCCTTTCTGCATCCCCTCTGTACCCCTTCCAGTGCCTGACTTGTACACTTTCAAGCTGGACGCTATCCAAAATTTCATACAGAATTACCTCTTACAGAATTCCTTCTTAAGAACAAAATTCTCTAATGCCATGTATTGCTTTTCACTAATTACAGAAGAAAGAGAAACACCACTTTCTGCACAAATGTTCAAGTTGTTTCATCATGAATCCTTCTGCTCCTTTACTCCCCATTAGTCCATCTTTGCTCATCTCTCTATTTCTTTGTCCTGTCTCACGTTTCTATTATTCATCCCCTAGGCAACTCTACAGACACCATAGTTTCTACAAGTAATATAACACTGTAGCACAATATTAAACACACATGTGATTTGTTGCTAGTGTAGGCCTATTGATTAGTATCATTTTATTCTTCATCATTCTCTGCTTTGTCAATTGGTTTTGGGGATAGAGAATCATAGAACGGTTTGGGTTGGAAAAGACCTCCAAAGGTCATCTAGTCCAACCACCTCTGCAGTCATCAAGGATATCTTCAATTAGATTGGTTTGCCCAGAGCCTTGCTGAGCCACACCTTGAGTATTTCCAGGAATGGAGCCTCAACTACCCCTTCCAGCATTTCATCACCCTCATGGTAAAGAATTTGTTCCTAACATCCGATCTAAATCTACTCTTCTCTAGTCTGAAACCACTGTCCCTCATCCGCTCACTATAGGCTTTGTATACAATCTCTCTCCATCCTTCTTGTAGGCCCCCTTCAGGTACTGGGAGATTGCTATTAGGTCTCCCCAGAGCGTTCTGTTCTCCCATGTGTGTGTCAGTCCTTATCCAGTATATAGCTGTACTCAGTCCTAAAATCACGTAATCAAACTAAAATACATTTTCAAGTATGCAAACAATTAAATCTGTCCTGTCTGAGACTATTTATTACATAAGAAAAGTTCACTGTTTCATCTAGTACTTGTGGCATCTTATGAATGCTGAAGTATTGTCATGATGGGAATGATTCAGCTTGGGAAAGCAGCTTCATCTGCTCTCCATTACATCACTTGAAGTTATAAGTCTAATTCTTGGGGAAAGACTACGAGGTGCAAGTCTGCATTGAGAAGTCAACCTTCTAACATGCAACAACTCTGGTAGCTTTCAAGTATTAGATATTCTGTTGTTGTTGTTTTAAATCCCTAAGATAGCAATAAGACTCTAGTCTTTGATGGGTAACTCTTACAAGGGTTTTAGTTATGATGGTATTCGGACAACAAATCATTAGGAAGCAATCACAGCTATTATAACACATAAGAAGTCTAAGGAAAAAAAATAATAGCTTGCTGATAAATTGGTATTTCAGATTATGGCATTAGGTATACTACAGAAATTTACAGAAAGACAGTGAAGCTATGAACTGCAAGTACAGCTACAAAAAAGAACCTCATAATTAGTGATATTAATTTATGACTGAAAATGTTTCTGCCATCACTCAATTACTTATAACTATGGAAATCAGAATCTCTTATACCTTATTAAGTTTTTTTTATCTGTATGAAATATTGTAACATAACTCAATTTTTACATGGCAAGGAGAAATTAAAAAAAAGAAAAACAAAAAAAACACCCCACAGATAAATCATAAGAGCCTTGCACTAATAAAAAAGGGTAGTTTTGAAAACATCGCCTACCTGGACCATCAGATGATGTTACTTAGGGTATATAATACTGAAAGGGCAATCTGATAACCACACTAGAAGCAATTTCAAACCCTACTACTGCTGAAAAGTCAATTTAACTTTCCAGCTTTATAAGACTTTGTTATTGCTATTGTTAATTATTTCTCGTTTAATGGGAAATTGGCAACAAGGTCCCCAACTGTCATTTTAAATCTGCAATAATATCATGTGAAGCTTTTCGTCCTTATTCCCAAGTCCTGGATTATCAGAGCTAAATGGCAGCTCCAGCATTACAAAAGCTCAGGGGCAGGTACTGTTACACAAATTGCCAATTCAATTAACAGTGTGTAAATGCTCCACTGGCAGGCTGAGGGAAGGACAGCCATTTTGGCAAGTGTCACTCCTAATTTATCAAACTGTCAAACCTTCCGCTCAGGTGCCTGCGGTCACTGTCTGCCTCTTAATGCTAAGTTGTAAAGCTGCAGGAACCATTCTTGTAGCTTGACAAGGCACAATACTCAAAACTGATTTTAAAAGCAAATGTACAGTTGTCTTAATTATTCTCGGTATAAATGATGTTTTAATTACAAAATCAGAGTGGGAATATTCAATCAAGACCCGAGATTACATGTATATACAAGGAGGCACATAGATCAAAGCCTGATGACTAGCCTATCTTCACAGGTAGCTATTCAGTCTTAATTCAGTACAATTTGTGACTACCTATCCCCCTTGGCTACTGTCCATTCTGGTCTTTAGTCTGACTCTGCTCTCGGTTCTCACCAAAACACTGTGTCTGTGTTTATGCTTTTCAGGGAAAAACCACTGTGGCAGAACTCTACATCAACAGATTGATTTAATCCCCACAGGCCTGGCTCCTTCATCCCTCAGACATGCCCAGTTCCTTCATTTAGGATTTTTTTTTTTTTTCCTTAAAGTCTGTTCAGTAATAAAAACAGGTTACGAACCTCTGCTCCCGAAAAGAAAAGCTACATAACTTCACATTCGAAGGCTCTCCCTCATTCTTTATTCCTTGAGGTTTTTATCCTGAGCCGATAGGAACTGCATACAGAAACTACTGCATATGCAGATCAGAGCCCCTGCAGTGAATACATGCACTGTGCAGTACGCTGGTGCCTGCAGGATAGAGCCTGAACAGTATCCCCATTATGTACTTTGGGGGGTGGGAATGTTACATCAGCGCATCTGTAAATGTTTGCTTTTGGGTTGAATACTCGCCGAGTGCGAGCCACGGAGTGTTTCGCTTACATCAAGTTTAAATTCATCTGACCATTTTAAAGCAAATGGAAAACAGGAGTAGCAAATAAAAGACAGGAAAAGGTCCTTTCGGTATCTCGTGTGACTTCCATAAAAACGAACAAAATTCCTGGCACAATAACACAGAGAAAGTTCAGATTGGATAAAATGAATGTGTTCTATAATCTGTCTGCAGACGTCATGGGCCAGCAGGAGATGCTCCAGAGAAAAGAGAAGAAATTCAAGATTAAGTATTTATGTGGTAGATAACACCAGTTATCGTTTTCTATTTACAATAATTAAGTTCTTAAGTGAAAATCAGCATGTATGTGCATCTTCCATAGTGATCAATCTTCTTGCCCCTGAGCTCATTTGCTGCAGTTGTTATTTTCACAGCATTAGGAATCCAAATATTTGTGGGTTGTTTTTTTTTTAATGTAAGGCAGTAGCTGTAGCCTTGGACTCAATACTAACATGTCACTGCAAGTTCCTATGGTTAACCACACATTTTGTGAAGCAGGTAATGTATGCAGAGAAGAATGAAATTCAATTGTTCTATCCCATTTTAGAATGCAGATTAATTCTTTTTAGAATTAACAAATAATTCTTACAACGTCTTCAACAGACCTGGTAAAAAAAAGCACTCAATTTAGCATTCACAATATTGTTTTTTCATCCATAGGATGAGAAGTGTGAGCGAGGAAAGCGCTCTGGAGCACAGGGCTACTAGAAGCGAAACATTGCTGTATGGAAATAATAACAACAAATTCCATCCTTGGGTGCAAACCATTTGAATGGAACTTGACTTCTAAAGCTTTCAAAGATTGGCCCTAAATCAAGCTGAAATTATATATAAAGTTCTGTTAGATATCTAAGACTGTGAGTTTCATCCAATATTCCACAAAATTACATGGAGCATCTTAAATCCTTTACTTTTCCTGTTGCAGCCATAACTGTGAAAAGACAGGTCTCTAACTGGTTCCAGTGCAGGTACAGCAAGAAAGAGCAGAAAGTGTTTAAAAATCATGAGGTAGATTACTTAAATCACTTTGCATAATTTCACAAGAGCACACAGAGAAGAGGAATCCCACAAAGCTTCAAAAACAAGTGAACGCCTTGAAAACCTTAACAGTTGCTAACTTTTGACACTCTCATGTGAAAGCATCTGCAGAGCTCTGACTTTCCTTGAAAGCAAGTTGTCTCCAGCTCATCTTATGGTTACATCACTTACTTTTCTGCTAGCACTGTTGTGTAAATCTAACTCTTTAGACATAACACCTCATTCAGTCTGATAGCATGCACACTTCTTTTGAACTTGAAAATGTGAGAAAGAAAAGGTGATGGTGGCGAAAAAGTAGTATCTTACATCAGCAAAATCAAACAGCTGCTCCCAGGGCTATACATTGGAAACATTCAAAATCTGTAGAGGTTAGAAAAACAGTTCAGGAAATTACATGTGATAGTTGAAGGTGAAAGGCTACAGTACTGCACAAGAAGCATCACCGGACCACAGGATGTCAGTGGCTGGAAGGGACCTCCAGACATCAAGTCCAACTCCCTGGCCAGAGCATGACCATAATCTAGTAGTACAGGTCACACAGGAATGCATCCAGGTGGGTCTTGAAAGTCTCCAAAGAAGACAATTCCACAACCTCCCTGGGGACCCTGTTCCAGTGCTCTGCGACCCTTACGATAAAGAAGCTCATCCTCACGTTGAGGTGGAACTTGCAGTGCTGCAGTTTATATCCACTGCCCCTCATCCGATCATGGGGTCCAATTGAGAAGAGCCTCTCCCTTCCCTCTTGATCCCCAGCCCTTATATATTTATAAAGATTGATTATAGCCCCTCTAAGACTTCTCTTCACCAAATCAAAAAGCCCTTGGTCCCTCAGTCTCACAGGGTAGTGCTCCAGGCCTGTAAGCATCTTTGTAGCCCTCTGTTGAACTCTTTCAATTAGATTCCCAGTTCCTCCTTAGCTGGAGACCCCATCAAATGTGATGTAAAGAAATATCTGAGTAAATAAAATATTATTAGATGACAGATTATAGAGATACTATATGGAGTTTTATACTAAAATTTATATTTATTTCAGTTTGCAAGAACTGAAAAAATACCTGAATGAAGAATTTATTAGAGAGAGAGAAAAAGTTGAAATGCTTTTAAAAACCTAATAAAATTTTCCTAGACCTCCATAAATCCTAACCCTGCGGGCCAGAATAAGCAGCACATGAACATAAGCAATTCCAAGCATTTAATTAGACATAGAATTAGGTGGAATAAAAAACAAAGCCACAAATTGTTAATAGTTTTGTATCTATGATATTATTCCAATCGAATTTTACTTTCAAAACATCAATGTGGCTTATGGAGCCTTAGCTGAGATTCAATAAATTAGCGTGCATGGGGCATTAGCTTGAATTGTGCAAGAAGTTGAATATCAATCCCATATTATAATCAGGGACTCAAGTGATAGATTGTTTCTAGATTTGAGTTCCTTCAGTCAAGGATATTTTGCAGAGGATGAGAATAAGTACTTAGAGAGAGAAATCCAATAGAGATAATTCATATGTAGCGTACCTGATCTCCATGCACTACAAGACTTTACTGCTGCATCCACAGTAGCCTTCAGAAGGAAATGATTCACCATCCCAAAAAACATGTCAGCCACCATGGTATGATAAAAAATTCCATATACAGAAATGCCGCTTGAAAGGTGTGGAACCTGTAAGCATTGTGAGACTCCGAAGATAATAAAATACCACTTTAGAAACAGAAGTTCAACACCAAGTGCTACCCAAGGACCACAATGTCTGTATTACTGCTTGCCAAACAACCCTAACCCAGGCAGTGCATCTATATGACAGTTCTATACCGATCAGCTACCCAAGCTGGTTTCCAAGCTTTAAGAGGTTTCTGTTTGAGAGCAGTCTAACCAAGGGCTGCAGAGGAACTCCCTGTATATTCCTATCCAGAAACAAGTTGAAAGTCCAATGTTGATATACCCTGCTTCCTTCCCTAGAGTGTCTGTAGGTGCACAAAGGAAAAGCAGATGAAAGAAACCTGGTGGGAACTCTCTTGAGACACCTGCAGAATTTGAAGTAACTGTTCAAACAACAAAATTTTGGCCTGGTGGTAGTTTCACAGTGGTAGCCACCACAAAGTACACTAAGATAAAGTAAGAATATGCTCACACACTTGAGAGCATAATGGTTTAAATCAAAACCTGTTTCCCCAATATGGAAGTGAGGAGAAAAACAACACACAAACCCCCTCTCATTTACTCATGCATTCCCATACACCCTGCCACTCATAATTATCCAACACTGGGTCAGATTTCTCAGTGACATTCTTGAGAAAGTCCTGTAATGCTCTGCAAAACTCCTGGCCTGCCCATTTAACTAGGTATTGAAACATTTTTAAGGTTGCTGGTCTGCCTTAGGGAGACACTCTCAGCAAGTACTGTGCCCAAATTAACATGAGTACCTGCATAGCCATGTGTAAGAAACTGAATTTGATGTGTGCAGATTCTCTGAAAATATGCCTTTCAATTGTGGCAGCTTTGTGACTGGCATGGTAAAAGAGAATATCCATCTTGGTAACCTGGATCCCATCCTTTGGCAACTCAAAATGATTCAGATCTAAAATTTTCAGAGCAGTGGATGGTAGTGATGCTCCAGACATAAAACTCCAGATCACCCTAGATTCTAGAGATTATTCTAGGCCTTAAATCATTATCTACATTAAAATTCCTGTGTTGCAGTTTTGGAAATACTCAGTGATACTTATGCATTGGTTCTTAGTAGCAGGTTTTTAGCACAGGAAACTTTTAATACATTTTGTGATAGAAGTGTGAAAAAAAAATATTTAAAAAAATATTGTAGCTGTGTTATTTAACTTGCTTGTTGAATGCTTGAGTTAAATGAAAATCTTACTGAATGCATGTCTTTTTTCCTGTGGTGCAATCACTCAGAGGGCTAAGCATACAATATATTTGGGAAAATCATAGGGAAAAGAAAAGCATTAGAGAATAAGATCCAGAATAAGATTCTTCAGCACTGTTGTCTTCTTTTTTCCTACACAAAGACAGCTATCATCACTCTCAAACTGCTGAAAAAGGAAACCTCACCAACCTACCCACATCTGGGCTCTGCTTCTGCCTTCAACCTTATGGCAGCACATACAAATCTGTGCAGTGAGTTATGCTGGGTAGTTAAGGGGGTAGAAATTACTTCTCTGGGATAAGCTTCAGCTGGACTGGTCAGCTGATCTGCAAATCAAGCCATCACACACTTGTGATGGCACAGCAAAGAGGGAAGAAATATGTAAGCAGGAAGAAAGTGAAGAACAAGATCACCTTCTGTAACTGTAGTCAGTAGGATTTGGGTGTTCACCTAAAAGCTCCCATTGTCACTGTCCAGGAGCTGTCTGAAGATCTCTGAAGTCCTCCCACCATAAATAAGAAGGTAGTAAATATTCCAGTATTCTTCAGTGGCAAGCAAAAATAGAGGACCTTGGAATAGTTTTCATCATGTTTAGCTCCACATTTCAGAGGCATGTGAAGAGCCTACTAAATCATATCCAGAAGTAATCTCTCTCTGGTTTATGTGACTTTCACTAGAATAGGATTCCTGCTGCTTAAACTGTATAATCAATCCTCTGATTTTTCATATTTAGATGAATAGAAGATTTTCCCACTCTCACCACTGCCCGTTCTGTTTTTCCAGGTCCTATACACCCTACATCCATGTACAGCTCTATACCTGGTCTCTAATGGCACTCACATGGGGAACAGCTATAAAATCGATCCTACCATGATTTCTAGAAGACACAAAACCATTTTAAATCTGTGTGATGTATGCAAGTATTAAACTTACTCATTGGTGAGGAAGATATGGGTTTCACTCCATCCATTTCTGCAGAGGGCTGTGCTGAATACAGTGTGTAGGATTCACTCTCTTCCTGCCCATGACACTGTCCTACAAGCATCTGAAGCATGGCACTACAAACATCTGAAGGGTGGCTGTCACAGTATCACAGTATCACCAAGGCTGGAAGAGACCTCAAAGATCATCAGGTCCAACCCATTACCACAGACCTCAAGACTAGACCATGGCACCAAGTGCCACGTCCAAACTCACCTTGAACACCTCCAGGGACGCTGACTCCACCACCTCCCTGGGCAGCCCATTCCAGTAGCCAATGACTCTCTCAGTCAAGAACTTTCTCCTCACCTCCAGCCTAAACTTCCCCTGCAACAGCTTGAGTCTGTGTCCTCTTGTTCTGGTGCTGGTTGCCTGAGAGAAGAAAGTAACCTCCTCCTGGCTACAACCACCCTTCAGGTAGTTGTAGACACCAATAACGTCTCCCCTGAGCCTCCTCTTCTCCAGGCTAAACAATCCCAGCTCCCTCAGCCTCTCTCCATAGGGTTTGTGCTTGATGCCTCTCCCCAGCCTCGTTGCCCTTCTCTGGACACGCTCAAGTACCTCAATGTCCTTCTTAAATTGAGGGG
>VWZE01008045.1:70143-106860 GCA_013396675.1 Eubucco bourcierii
CAAAAACCCAAACAAAATAATAAAAAACCCACCCACCCCCCCCAAACAACCCACAAACCAACAACCACACCACAGAAAACCTGCAGCATCTGTCTCAGCAGAGTTCAAGCTGGCTGACAGTTCCTTACACTGAGAAGCTGAGAATGATGCTATAATTAAAATTTCATGAACAAGACAAAAATCTTTTTTGTTGTTGTTGTTGTTTGGGAGAACTGTTATGAAAAGTATACAGAGAAAAACTGAATATGGTAATTTTAGTTTATTCCTGGCCCCTGAATTTAATGATTAAACTTCAGATTCCTGAACAAAATTATTGTTAGCAACCCCTCATAATTAATTATGAATGTCATCTCTGTTAGGCAGGGAAGCAGGTCTTAACCATTCCAAATGAATGCGTGGCTCACCGGCACACCACCACTCTGAGCTCTCATTTCTTTGATGACTGAGGATTAATTCTGCCTGTCCTTATCAGAGAATTTAAACTTGCCCCAATTAATGCTCAGCCAAAAAAGAAATGAGCAGGAAAAAGTGAATAACCATTCTGGGGACAAAGGTAAAAGACACAGTGCATCTTACTGGCACCTGTGTTACTGGTTTTGGTTTGGTTTTGTTTTTCTTATTACATCCATTGTTTTTTGCTGAATTTCAGCCAGCTCTATGGGAGACAACACCATCCGTCTTATTTCATCTTTTAACAAGGACTTGATGAGGTGACACAGGACTGATTCTTAAAAACACATTACCTGTTATGTGAGGCATTGTGTGACAGGGAGAACTATCTCCGTGACAGGCACCTGACAGCAGATTTGTTGATTTCATGGTCACTTCATTTAAAGTAACAACAGGGTGAAATATGCCATCTGATAATCTGTTTGAATGTTGACTGTGAAAAGCACTTAACATTTCTGCCAGCTACTACTACAGAATCTGTTCTTCAATATGTGCAGTTTTACCAGCCTCTTTAATAAGTCAGAAACTCTCATCCTAGATTAAAGGAAGGGGAAGGAAATCAAGACAATCCACTATGAAAAAAAAAACCAACAAAACCACCATCACCAAAACACCCAATTAAAAAAAAAAATCCAACACACACACACACACAAAAAAATCAAACCCAACACAAACCCAAAATTTAAAAGTAGTCACCTTCAAAGTTTGACATTGCATTGTGAAAATAAGAATATTGACTGCAAGATGCCCAGCTATTTGCTGATGGAGGACAACTTGTGCTGCACCTCTACTGTATAGATGATTTTAGGGCAGACACATAGCTTTTCTTGGTCAATTTTCTTCCATGTGGAAGTTTAATCCACTTACCAGCTAATTACCAGTTAATAACCAGAAGTTAATCCAGATCAAATATCTTCCTGCCTCATTTCCACTAACAGGTAGTGAAAGCAAAAGGATATGGATGGGATTACACTGAATTCTGATGTAACAGCTCAAGATGAAATTTTAGCAAAGGAGTTGATATTATACATGCACAAACATACATATCAACATGTCAGGATTTAAAAAGACAACAAAGACTAAAGGTCCATTAGTTCCTTAGATGCACAGCTTGTAACACAAGGAATCACAAGAATAAAAAGTTATTATCCACTTTCCAGTAGTGGTTGAATGACTGAAATCATTGTTTGTTTTCCAACAAGTTTGGGATAGGCATGGATACCTCTAGACTAAGGTGGCAGCACTGAAGTTAGGTCAAAATCTGTCCTTAAACAGAGCCATTGTCATATAAAAACACGCAGCATGCATAAATTACAAACCCTTAATTCAAGTAGGGCTAAATGAGACAAATTCTAATGAATCAGTACTGTACCCCTACCATAATTAACAGGTACTCACACGTTGAACTATCTTTTTGATTTATGCTAACCTCCATGAAACCTGATGAAGAAATACCCTGAATCAATATGATTTAATCATTCTAAAACAACATTAAATATGAACCAGAAGCAGGCTGGTTAAAATTTACACTTCCTCTGAAAGATTTTTGACACATTCAGTGCTTGTGAAAGCTGAGGGGATGACGGCCCTAGTCAAATACAGTTGAGTGAGCAGACTGCAAGCATCCCACATTCCACCTCCAGTGCAGTTCAACCGTGACGTGGAGGGACCTGCTTTCTTTTTTTACTTCCCTCCACACACACACACACTTTTATTTACTGTCTTGTAAGTAGTTTATTAATTAATTCCTGCTGTTGCTTGTTGGGTTTTCTTCCTAGTACTCTTAATATTTTGCTACACATCTCACTGGAATTCACCTAGTCTTTTATTTTGAAGTAAAGATTCTGCCTAGTTGACAGAAATTCAAAGACTAGCAGGCATATTATTCCTAATCTATGAAGATGTTATCAGAATATTTTTAGGTGAATTTGCTTATCTTTAAATCCTCTTTACTCAGGAAATAACCTCAAGGGTTCAGGTTCCCATCTATCTCCTGGGATCACATCAATGGGAGCAGAAGTATGCATCTGAAAACTTTGTTGTGGATTAGGATCATTGTTTTTATAATCAGAACATTCTGTTCTTTTGTGGCACTGCTGACTCCCATCTTTTCCTGTTAAACTTCAGCTGCATTAGAAATGGCAACCTACAGTTGTTTTGTTTAAAGAGCTAGTGTAGACTTGAAATCTTGTCAATTAAAAACAAAACAAAAAGCAAAGCAAAACCAAACAAAACAAGAGCACTGTCAGGTGCTAAACAAACACCTGAGCCCCACCTGCCAGTTTCTGTGGTTCTAAATCCATTCACTTATATTTTAAGAAAGGCTTCTCTCTTTCCCATCTCTGTGCAAAAGCCTCACAGAAACAAACAAAAAGGGAGGTTCAGTGAAAGCTATCTGAGCAGAAATAGCTTTCAAAAGCACCTAGGAGAAAGGTAAAGAAACAGGGAGACAGCAGAAAAAGAAAATAAATTTGCTTATTTCTTAATCTGTTTCACTTAGAGGCTCTCTGGGATTACATAAAACTTCACTGGAAAAAATAAAAACAAACACAAAACCCCAACCAGCAAAAACAACAAACACGTACGGGGAAAATCCAGTTCGGAGGTCTACTGCATGCCTTTAAACAGACATCAGCCTTAAAGCATGGAATAAAAAAATCCTGTGGCCCAGATCTTGGGGTACATTGTGGCTGCTTTAACTCGCATAATGAACACATTCTGGGAATGAAGCCAGTATCCCTGGCTAAGTGAGGTCACCCACATGCACAGGGATCTTCTGGTGGCACTGAGCCAGCCTCTGCTGTTCCTGTCATGTCAGCCTTCTTTGAGGAAACCTGGACAGGTCTGCCCCAAACGTTAACTTGATGCAATACTCTGAGCAATTTCAAAACTCATGGCAGCACCACCCCGCATGTACTTCTCCCCCACCAGAAGTGTGCTGCTTCTCAGGTCCTGTGGAAAGCCGAAATGACATTAACTCAACTGACCAAACTGGAACTGCAGTCCTCCTCAGACTTGGTGGGAAAATATGCAAACTGTGTTTAGTCTTGTAAAGCATAAAGGCATTGAAAGTCATATAAGCAGCTTCACAATGAGGACGAGAAAAACCAGCCTCCTCTACGAAACACCGCGAGCTATCAGAATTACCTTCCCTGGTGTTAAACTCCTAGTATGAAGCCTCCTTCTATCACAAGGAACAACATTTGGCTTTATATTACCAAGTTGTAGAATTCATCACTTTCATCTCTCTGCCATCTGCAGGATATTGAAAATGAAATGAAAACATAAAAGGATTTTTAACATGAGGGGAACACCTGATGTACGAAGTTATTCAAGCCGCAGGAATGTGTGGTATTGCACATTCTCACTGTCACAGCCTTTGTTGAAAAGGATTTCCCTGACCTTTCCTCTAACCAGCAAACAAATAAGCCCTATCTCTCAGCAGGAGAGAGCCACTGCTCCATTAGATCATTAAGCAGTTCTATTCAGACTATCCCCGTCCCCTGTCCTTGGCCCTGAAGAAAGAGTTGGCACCGGTCCAATCACTCAGATAGAAGGAAGGCAAATGTGCTTTCGTACGGTACAGCTTGAAATGTCACAGCAGGATGAAAGTCGTGGAACAGACAGCAGTGAGGAAAAGATGTGGTGCTACATGAGGGGTAGTGTTCCAACAAGGAAAGGCTGGTGTTTCAGTCTGCCAAACAACGTAATGACTCATCCAGGCAGAAAAATATTACCACCATGGGAATATTTGGAACGTCTCAGTCTGAGAGTAATTAGAGACTAAACTACACCGGCATGCTTCAGTGATGAAATGAGAACATAAGCAATACCTCTGTCAAGTTCTGATTGGCGAGTATTAAATGAATATGGGCTTCTATCATATCTGACCACAAACTAGTAACTTGCAGCAGATTGTCAGAATGGGGAAGTATTTCCACTTCCTCATAAAATACGACAGCACAACAGGAAAAAAAAAACTAAAAAAAAATAACCAAACCAAACCTGGTGAAGTGAAAAATGTTACAGTTGGCAGTAAGAGTTTTAAGGAAAATAATTACCATGATTATATAATTTAATCCTTGTAACAGGCATTTGCACATAGCATTTTCAACCTCTAATTACTCTGTCTGCGACAGAATAAAAAAGGGTAAGAAGAGGATGGGCAAAAGCAGCAAATGCTGACAGTTTCATTTTATTAATAACTACTGTATACAAATCACTAAATGAAAAGCACAAATGTTTAATGGATATAGGTAATGGAATTATTGTGCTACTTATCGGCTGTAAAAATGTAAATACTTTGGCAAGAAGGACAAATGTTAATTTTTATTCTTTTGTATTTCCAACTTGTGCACAATTTGTATTCATTAAGCAATGCAAAAGGCCTTTTTTTCTTTATAATTGTAAAGTGACATTATAATTAAATTGTATAACCTCAGCAGCATCTGCAATTTAAAGGATCACTTACAAGCTGGCTGGACAAAGTGCACCACATCAAGCCACAAAACTGAGTTACACATCAATAACCCTTCATTCCAGTGGCTGGGTCAGAACCTCAGCAACATGAAGAAAAAAAAAAAAATTAAAAAAAAATTATTCAGAGTAAAAAGGTCTAGAAGGTCAGAAGCAAAACCGCTTACAAGATCAAAATTCCCAGGATTCCTGAAGACCACATACACTGAAACCTCCTGTGACACCTGTTTGACTTCTTTAGGCAGGATGGACACTTGTAGTTCAACTGAACTAAAACACAGTTCCGGGATAAAAAGGAAAGGCAAACACAAATTACCTCCCTACACAATATGAACAACCTCCATTAGATTGGCTTAATAAACTCTAATAGATGTATAGCTTAATACAATATTCAGCTATTGACATAAACATAAATATAAATTTCAAAGAAAATAACGTACTTTAGTAAAACTACCTGTGCAATAAAAATTAATGAACTCCAAATGATTCTGCACATCTCCACCAAATTGCATTTTCAGGCTCACATCTTCAGGACATGCTGGGTGGTTTGATGCATTCCCACAATTCATCTTCCTGCTAAGCCAATTTTAATTTAAATGCAATTAAAGGCTCAAAATGAACATTATGTATTAGATAAAGCCTTGAATCTGCAGACTATCATAAATATGATTTTCAGAAAAATTAATTACAAGCCATTAGGGTACAAGTCATCTTACTGCAAATGTTGAGTTAAACTGCAGAATCAGTTTGTTCCTTCCATTAAATGTTAAATACTGATTTTAAGCTTTGCTCCAAGTTAATAGCAGAAGGTTAGTGTAAAAGAAAAAATGCTTCTGAAATAATCCTCAGAGATTCTGAAGACTTATCAACCTCCATTAATGGAGGGGGGGGGGAAAAATGATGTTCTCAGTAAATGCTTTGAAACGATGAGATTTTGATCTACTTTGGTCAATTTAAAATAATAATAAAACTCCTCACATACTTCTTGTACTCTGAATACAACAGATTTCTGCTGAAGACAGAGCTGGTGCATACCTCCTTCAAAGGAAAAGTCCTTCTATGTCAGGTAGCGTTTTCAACCAGTAGTTGGAAGACAGCCACAAACTACACTGCAGACCTGATATAAAGTCAACCAAGAGCTTCTTTTCGGTGTCCGTTGCTATACGCTGGAGCCTGAGGATTCAATGTAATCCCAGCATTCAAGTAGTGGCTGTGCAAAATGCTGATTTCTGACACTGCAACCTTTCAGGTGTTCCTGAAAGAGACTTTTAAATGTGTCTTTAACTCCTAGCAACCACAGTACAGAATTCATGCAGCCTAAGTTGTTCTATACGCTTATATATTGTCCTATATACCTATATATACCTGTACCACTTATACATTGTCCTATATACCTGTATATACCTATATCACTTATATATTGTCCTATATACCTGTATATAACTATATCACTTATATATCATAGAATCATAGAATGGTAAGGTTGGAAGGGACCTCAAGGATCATCTAGTTCCAACCCCCTGTCACAGGCAGGGACATCTCCCACTAGTACAGCTCACTCAAGGTGGCCTCCAACCTGGCCTTGAGCACCTCCAGGAAGGGAGCAGCCACAACCTCCCTGGGTAACCTGTTCCAATGTCTCACCACCCTCACTGCAAAGAACTTCCTCCTAACATCCAGTCTAAATCTCCCCTCTGCCAGTTTAAACCCATTGCCCCTTGTCCTGTCACTGCAAGACCTTGTCAATAGTCCCTCCCCAGCCTTCCTGGAGGCCCCCTTCAGATACCGGAAGGCTACTCTGTCTCCTCAAAGCCTTCTCTTCTCCAGGCTGAAGAGCCCCAACTCTCTCAGTCTGTCCTCATAGCAGAGTTGCTGCAGCCCTCTGATCATCTTCATGGCCCTCTTCTGGACCCGCTCCAACACTTCCAGTTGTCCTATATACGTGTATATACCTATATCACTTATATTTTTTTCTATATACCTATATATATATAATGCCAAAGAGCTTCAAAATTAAGATGAGATAGATACTGTATATAATGTATACTATGAAAAGGGCACTTAATACTGTACTGGGAGAAATACATGAGTATATCCCTCAGAGCTAAAAGCAATTTTCCTAAACATACAACTTCTGAACCTCACTGCTACCTGTTCTTTAACACCATCCCATAGCTACTACATTGTTCCCACCAATATTACCCACAATAGATTCAAAGGCAAAGTGTGCTTAATTCCCATTTCCCAAACTGACATATTTTATACACAATATGTCAAAATTATGCATTTTTCATTAACTTCTGTTCTATCATTAAACAGAAAAGCAAAGACACGGTTAGTGAAATTTGCCATTAATCTCATAATAATTGCTTATAAATGTTCATGCTACACTGAAGAGCTGAATGCATCACATGTAGTTGAGGGGGTCAAGGTAACTTTAAAAAATAAATCTTTATTAAATCACAGCTTCCTTTTCTGACATTATTCAATTTAAGCACGAACGCTGAAACTCACACCTTCATCTTCTGCACACTTGATTCAACTTAATTTTATCTGCTTGAATATCAAATGTTTCAATATCCATCTCTATATCCAGGCCCTCCTCCAGCTGCTAACTACTCCAGCCCTCCAGGGGACTGCATGTTTTTGCTTCAATCCATTTATTGTCTTTTGCTTGTCTACCTCTATTCCCAGACACCAATGTACTCGCTTCTGGATATTAGTAGATAACCTCTGTGCAGTGGGAGTCTAATGAAATATCTGGCCATCAAACTGGATGAATGTTATTTTGGCAATTGAACTTCATGATTTAAGGGCATTAGTATGAGATTGTCTAATTTCAAGGGAAGTGGAAAGTTGTTATATTCTGCAGGTACTGCTAAAATACTTTGTGATGCCTGTAGATCCTTTAACAATTTTACTCCCAGGAGAGTCAGACTCTGAAATAAAATTTATGATACACTTCGACAGTTTCAAAAATCAGAGCAATGATTAAGTCTAATGAACACAGAAGACAACTATTTCCCTAATGAGTTTGTTGTACACTTCTACTTTTCACTGGCAGTTTTTTCCATGCAGCTGATGATATGTAAGAGACTTACAGGCACCCAACAGGATACTTTTCATGATATTGGGTTTTGACAAGAACACAGAAGAACAGACACTTAAGTCATGCTCACTTACATCTGGAAAGAGCATAGAAGCTCTTACTTGAAGCCACCACACTGTGGCATCACTCTATGGGGCAAAGAAGTAAGCCACAAACTTTACCCATGAAGATGATGTGCAACTAGAGCCTCTATACCACAGAGTAACTTGGAACACTCTCCAAATGGTATTTTTTTTTTATTTTTATGTACACCACCCTGAATCTCTAAATAGTCTAATAGAGTTTCATCCCTGAACCTTTTACCACATACAACTTCAAAAACAAGAGGTTCAGAAGGCTGATCTGAGTTCACTACCATCACTGAGGCTTTTTCCATTGACTTCAGTATATTGGGCATCAACATGTTAGTATTGCCAACCTGAGATTAATTAGTCTGAATACATCATCTAAAGTATGGAACAGATCCACACCACACACACTCCTCTCCATCCTTTCAACTGTCTATCATATTCTTGCACATTATCAAAGACCAGGTTAAAAATAAAAGCAAAACTGCTTACAAGATCTAAATTCCCAGGGTTCCTTAGGACTGTGTGCATTGAAACCTGCAATAACACATTTGGCTTCCTTCAGCAGCACACAGACTTGTAGCTGGGCTGAACTAACTGCAATTCCCCAAGTTAAAAGGAAGGGCAAACACAAATTACCTCTCTACACAGCAGGAATAACCCCCACCAGGCTAGGTTAACAAATGCTAATGATACTCTGTCTAGGGACAGGGGCTAGTCCTTTTCACCACAAGATTTGTAACTGGGAGTCTAGAAGCCTGGTATCTATCACCAATGATAGAATACACTAAGGCAGGTACAAGGGGAAAAGAGAGAGGAGCTGACTGCATTTACCAGCGAGATGCCTCTCACTCTGCAAGGCGAATGCATAGCAACGCCATGGAGGAAGTTAAGAGAACACTCCAAATCTAGCACAGTGGATAGAACAGAGATACAATGAGCTGCTGTCCGAATTTTTAAGCACAAATCCCTTTTCACTCTCCCAAGCTTACTGCCGTTTGCCATTAGATTTCTCATTTCCAAATAATTCAGCTACTAAACAGGTGGAAAAAGTCAAACTCTGCCAAGCTTGGCTGCCCAGGAAGCTGTTGAAACCATGAGGTTCCCATTCAGAACAAGATCTTTGTGACAGCATGAGCTCACTCTCAATAGCTGTGTGTTCAGCAATGTGCATGTTAACGAATGCATTGTCCATTGTTGTCACAGAATGTTATTCAGGGTTTCATGCAGATGTTAATANTTATCCTGGATATTGCTGCTTCTCTTAGGAAAGGGGTCCAAGGCCAATTAATCCTTCAGCCATTCCTGCATCTCATTTTCATTTGCTGCTTTCAGTATATTAATCAATTTCCACTTCCTTTGTACTCTGCATTCAAAACTTAAACCCTTTTCATTCACACACCACTGCTAAATTCCAGCCCCACACTGCAGCTAGAGCCTCAGACCCATCCCTCTTCCCAGTAATTCTCACTCACTAACAAAAATTAACCCTCCCCTTAATCTTCACCATCCTTATATTTCCTTGAAAGGCTGAGAAACATCATCTTAGATGGAGTTTATTAATTTTGCTTATCACTGAATCCTTCCTAAAAAACTTACCCCAAGTTTCCTAAGCTTTTGTTTAAACACAAACACTACATGCACACGCACTCGCAATCAGCCTAGCTTTCTAAAAGGCCAAATTGTTCTCCAAAACCTCCCTACTTCTCATGAAATGCTGGACTTCTGAGATTAGACATGACACTGAAGTTCCCAATCTCTACTACTAAAAGCAGCAGGAGCTCACCTTCAAACCAGTGAGAAGTTTCTCAGCAGAATAGCAATATTTTAACCTTTGCCTAAGACTTGAGCAAACTACCCATGCTGTATGCTTAAAGAGAAGTATTTCAGAGGCAGTTACGCCAGAATAAGGAATGGGTTTGAAAGAGTTGTAGCTTTATTGGATGTCAAGGACTACAGTTGGTCACAACAGTTCCTTAAATTTCTCTCAGTACAAGTGTGTCGACTTCAGGCTCATAAAAATATTTATTTTTTTTAAAGTGCTAAAAGATGGACAATATTGCTGCCCTTTCTTTTTTTCCTTTTTTCTTTCTTTTTTTTTTTTTTTTTTTTTAATATTCAGCTATACTGATGCACAAACTTTTCATGTAAGGTTCTGTGAGGATGACTTCTTTTAATCTTCTAGAGAAATCTTTCTTTCTGGCCTTCTGTCTTTTGTGAGCATCCATATGAAACTATTTCAGTAGACTCATAAAACTAAATTAAAAGAACCCAAACACCCTAAGGTGTCAGAAAAAAGTCTCAAGACATAAGAAAAATAAGCAATGACCCTTAGATGTAAGTAGGGGTCCACAAAGGCACTCACTGCTTTTTTTTTTTTTAGCTCATGCATCTGCCTAAACACATTTAGAACTAAGACCTTTCTGAACACTTTCTGGGCATGCCCTGAAGCCACTCAGCTGTGTCAGGGCTATTCTGGGATGTTTTACAGGATTATTTTCCTTTCAGCAGGGAACTGTTGGTGTTATTCCCACACACATACTTATGTTGGCCTGTTCACAAGACAGCTTAAAACCAGTATTTCATAATGGGACATGCTCAACTAGCAAACAGAAAAGGATGAAGCAATAACTTTCTGTTGACCTCTGTCTTGTTGCTAGGATTCCAGATGGTTTCTGTTTAGCAAACAGGTTAAATAAAACAATTAATTTTTACTTTATTAAATTTGTAACAATTTCTACTCACAATTTAACATACCCCCAAAAAAATAATCTTTCTAGTTTTAAAATGTATGCATTGTATTTCCCTATTAATCCTGCATAAAGCTTGGTGTTATGCAGCAAGAGGAACCTTGTAACTCAGTAACATAGTTGTTCAGTTAAGAGTATAAAAAAAAATAAAAAAAAATCCATTTGGAGGTTATCTATATCCTTTTCCCAGCACTGTAAATATCCCATGGACTGTTCAGAGGAACATCCAGGAGAAATATGTGAGACAATAGTCTCCAGCAGAGATTATCAGTCAAGAAAAGTAATTCTATGTGCAAACAGAAAATATAATGCTCTGCTGATGTTAACCACAACTATGAAAAATAGTATTTAGGAAAGTAAATATTGAAAAATAACATTAACAAAATCATATAACTTCTAGTACCATATACATAAAAGATTTTCTCACTTAGCAGTGACTAACACATGACACTAGTGATCCATTCAGCCTTTACCTCAGAAGCTAGTTTCATCCTACGGCTACCATCAGCACTAGGGATGCTATTAAAATCTTCAAGATGAGAATTCATGTGAAATGCAGAGCTTTAAAATAAAGTCCTAAAACTTGCCCAGTATTAAAAATTTAAAGTGTAATGTTCCCATAAAAGTAGTTGTGCTAGAATGACAGAGCACAGCACATCCTATTGGCCTCACATATCAGGATGAAAACTCAAAGAGTATTTCCAGGAAAATCAAGGTTATTGTGCACATGTATGAGAGCAAGTAAGATGTGAATCAGGATGGTCAGAGGTGACAGTTGTACTGGGACACCAGACACTCTCCATTTCTAGATGGAATCATAAGAATCATTCACATTGGAAGGCACTTCTGGAGGTCAACTACGCAAACCTGTTGCACCAAGAAGGGTCAGCGTTGAATGCAGAGCAAGCTGACTAGTCATAAAACTGTCATCAAATCATACCAGCCACTCAACAGTAATAGTGTGACAAAATACCCTGAGGTAGGCAAGGAAATAAAGCTTTTTGAGCCAAAGAAAAATAAACTAAATTCTTCTTAAATTGCCCATGATATGCTCTAGATAGTTACAAGTTTTTTGTACCATGGGCATTTTCAGCTGTACAGAACAGTAAAAGAAGAGTTGTTCTGCTGTTTCAAAACAAAACTGTTTTGATTACTTACTCCCAGTATTTTACCCATTCCTCCCTAATCTACAGATTTAATTTTTTTCTCTGTGAATGGTTAACCTACCTACCTTGGCACTTACATAAGTTTATAATATTAGTAGCTGAGTGCCTCAACTATGCATACTACTTGTACTGAGGAATACAGAAACGTTATTATCCACATTTGCAGATAGAGAACAGCTTAACAGGTTTGTCCAGGATCACTCAAGAACTAGAAACTAAGTTAAAACTCCTCAATGCCAGTCTAATGTTTACACTCAAGTCTTAATCTGTCTAAAACAACTGTTTGGTTTTCCTTTATATTCATGTCAACAGCAATTTTATTTTTGTTTCTTCTTCTTCTTTTGCCTCTTCTCTCACTCACTGACATCTTTCCTTCCCCATTTCTAAAGACCACCATCCTTTTTTTGCCTTTGTTATTGTTTCAGTTACCAAAACCCCTATTTCCTTTCCCCTATTTCACATTTTTTTTTCTTGATATAAAAGGTTCTGTTCTGTCCCCGTATCTCATACACAACACTCCGAATCAGCTTCAGATTACACCACCCTTGGGGTACATTCTCAAAGCCCAAATCATATATTATCCTGTCACATCAGTTTGCAATTCACAGTAGTGCCCAAGTTGGTTCATGCTGTAGTCCTAGTTCGAAAAGTCATCACTGTTTCAGACTGGGAAACCAGGCCCAGAATGGGAATAGGCTTACCCTTGAGATCTGCCTTTAAAGACAGGGTGCACACAACTGGCACAACCCACCTGGCTCTGTGAACTCAAAACAGCTCAAGAATACCTGTTAAAAGCAGACAAGATATAGCTGGGAGAGTTCCTGGCTTTTAGCAGCTTGACTCACCAGCTACCTGGTTTTCTACCACAGCCCCTGCTCAGGTGGACTTTGAGCTGATCAAACCTTCCTTTACTTTTAGATCACAGAAGACTTTTAGGATAACTACACCATCACCACCTTAGAGACATAGGAAGTTTCATGTAAACATGAAGAATTTTTTCCACTGTGAGGGTGACAGAACAGTGCAACAGGCTGACCAGGGTGGTTGTGGAGTCTCCCTCTCTGGAGAGACTCAAAACCCACCTGGATGAGTTCCTGTGTGATCTGCTATAGGAAACCCTGCTCTGGCAGGGGGGTAAGACTGGATGATCTTTTGAGGTCCTTTCCAGCCCTGACATTCTGTGATTCTGTGATGAGAGGACACACCACTCCTAACTGCTCCTACTAGAGTGTGACATAGAATCATAGAATGGTAAGGTTGGAAGGGACCTCAAGGATCATCTAGTTCCAACCCCCTGCCATAGGCAGGGACACCTCCCACTAGTACAGGTCACTCAAGGGCCTCATCCAATCTGGCCTTGAACACATCCAGGGAGGGAGCATCCACAACCTCCCTGGGCAACCTGTTCCAGTGCCTCACCACCCTTACTGTAAAGAGCTTCCTCCTAACATCCAGTCTAAATCTCCCCTCTGCCAGTTTAAGCCCATTGCCCCTTGTCCTGTCGTTGCAGGACCTTGTAAATAATCCTTCCCCAGCCTTCCTGTAGGCCCCCTTCAGATACTGGAAGGCTACTATCAGGTCCCCTTGAAGCCTCCTCTTCTCCAGGCTGAAGAGCCCCAACTCTCTCAGCCTGTCCTCATAGCAGAGCTGCTCCAGCCCTCTGATCATCTTTGTAGCCCTCCTCTGGACCCGCTCCAACACTTCCATGTCCTTCCTGTGCTGAGGGTTCCAGAACTGCACACAGTACTCCAGGTGGGGTCTGACAAGAGCAGAGTAAAGTGGCAGAATCCCCTCCCTTGCTCTGCTGGCCACGCTTCTCTTGATGCAGCCTAGGACTCGGTTGGCTGTCTGGGCTGCATGTGCACACTGCAGGCTCATGTTGAGCTTTCCATCAACCCAGACTCCAAGGTCCTTTTCCTCAGGGCTGTTCTCCAGCCATTCATCACCCAGCCTGTATTTGTGCTTGGGATTGTGCCTACCCAGGTGCCTACCCAGGTGCAGGACATACTCTTCCACCTCTTGGCAACCTTCAGCAGCATAAGTCAGACAGAAATGGCATGCCCTAAGATCTAGCATATCAAAACTGGTGGGCTCTAAACAGTTATTCTGAAATTTGTGCTGGAACAGCCTGTGGAAAATGGCAAGATAAAAATTCACTTCCACAGTCCTTGTTCATAAGGACCCCAAGCTAAGGATACACCAACCTAAGTAACAGAAATACTGGACCATCAAAAGAGAAAAAACTACCCTGGGAAAATGCAAGCCATAGGCAACACTCACTTCTGATCAGCTACTACACTGCACTCAGACATCACTCTGTCTTGTTTGCCCACCACAAAACATAGGTCAACCTCTGGGTAGACACAGAACACTATGGACAGAACAAAGAAATAAATCCTAGTAAAAGTAACAAAGAGAAAATTATGCCGAGGAGATAGGCTGAACACTTCCTAGGACAAGACAAAATTCATCTCCTTTCATTGAAGGTTGTGTTGCCAACACAAACATTTTGTAGTCTTCTGAATCCTGCCCCGAAAATCACAACCCTAAGAAACAGCAATTGTGAAAAGTAACTTTCTTTTTCAGCTGTCCAGGAGACTCTCTTATATCCCATATACCTGAGTCAATACATACAGTTTTTCACTCCTAGAACTAAGAAAACAATGCTTCAGAAATATCTGTCCAGCCATTCCTACTCAACCAGTACTCCACACCATTACCTTGTGCCCAGACAGCCAACTGAGTCATGGGTTGCATCAAGAGCAGCATGGCCACCAAGGCAAGGGAGGGGATTCTGCCCCTTTACTCTGCTCTTGTCAGACCTCACCTGGAGTACTGTGTGTAGTTCTGGAGCCCCCAGCACAAGAAGGACATGGAACTGTTGGAGAAGGTCCAGAGGAGGGTCACGAGGGTGATCAGAGGGTTGGAGCAGCTCTGCTATGAGGACAGACTGAGAGAGTTGGGGCTCTGCAGCCTGGAGAAGAGAAGGCTTCCAGGAGACCTTAGAGTAGCCTTCCAGTATCTGAAGGGGGCCTACAGGAAGGCTGGGGAGGGACTGTTGACAAGGTCTTGTAATGACAGTATGAGGGGCAATGGGTTTAAACTGGCAGAGAAAAGATTTAGACTGGATGTTAGGAAGAAGTTCTTTGCAGTGAGGGTGGTGAGGCACTGGAACAGGTTGCCCAGGGAGGTTGTGGCTGCTCCCTCCCTGGAGGTGTTCAAAGCCAGGTTGGACAAGGACTGTACTTGTGGGAGGTGTCCCTGCCTATGGCAGGGGGCTGGAACGAGATGATCCTTGAGGCCCCTTCCAACCTTACCATTCTATGCTTCACCAAGGAAGCTACTACTCCGGCTTTTGTTTGAGTCAGTGGGTATCAGCAGGCCTATTGAATCCATCAGCTCCTAGAGGTAGAAGGCTTGTTTTCTACAGCTTTCAGGGAGTGGCAATTTGCCATACACTCGTGGGACTTCTACAACTGAATTTGCTCAGGTTCTCATCCCAGTGCAGGCCATGAAGGCCAGCAATGATGCAGATGAAATTCAGATCCTAAGGAAAATGTTTCTGCCCTTTGACAGCTAGAATTATTTCTTTCTCCTGTTTTTTACTATAAATCTTAAAAAGTATTCTCAAGTAAGTTGTTGGTACTCATGCAAGTGAGCTCAATGGTTCTTAATAGGATTATTATGCAAATTACAGCCAATCAAATGAACGTTTGCAGGAAAAGGCTTTCAAATGAAGGTTTGCAAGAGATGGCAAGAGATCTGAACTATCTCTTGTGTATTACACTGCTGTCAGAGCTTAGTTTCATTTTTGTTCCCTCTATCACAACTCTTCACCTCAATTTCATAATAAAAACTTACCATTGCCTGTTGCACTTGTAAAAACTGTGGATGTTATTACTACTTCTACTTCCCACTCCACTGAGAAAGCTGAGAAAGTACTCTCTGCTACATCCAAGCTGTTAAAATATCAATACAAGTGAACGAGATGAGTACTGATTCCATATCTGTGCCACTCTTCCAGACCCTCTTTTTTTTCCCTGAAGCTCTTACCACACTTAATCAAATGAAATCAATGAAATTTGATTTTTTAAGTGATAGAAATACTGCTTGTTGTGAGGTATTCTATTTGAAATAGAATCAAGTATAGCTAGAATAAAGTACTACAATTATTATTATTATACATATAATAAGGACATCAATCTAGATTTATTAAAACAGAATTATTCAGATATTTAGAACGAAGTTATTTTTATAGTTCAAGTCCAGTGCTCATATAAAGGTAGAAATTTGCAATGGCTGAAAATCAATTCAAGTCTTCACACTGTGGAAGCTAAAACCAAACCAGTGGATGACTCTGAGGATAATAATAGCAGATAGCCTGCTTAAGACAACTTTGTAGGCTAAACTGCTTTTTTGAAAACCTATCTCACCTACCACACAGTACAGAGCATGGGGGACAAGCAGTAGAACAACTCCAAAGAGAAGCAATAGAAGGGTTTGAATCTCTACCACCATTGCTTCCCTTTATTTATTTATTAAATAGGAATTCTGTGTGGATTTAAATAGAAATGCCACTTTGTTGGCTAACTACTCAGGCTTGGTAAGCTTGTGTGTTTCTCTTAAATGCCTGGGTTTTATGGAATTCACATATCCATTTCTAAACAAGCAGAACTTTCATTGTGTTTGGGTTCATAATAATATTTCCTCATAGCAACTAATGTTTTGTGTGCCACTGAAAACACTCTTCATTAACACAATTAGGAGGTCTATAAAGATGTCCAGTATAGTATCCCTAACTTAAGATCTCCTAATACACTGAATAGTCACACAACTTTCATGAGAGTTACTCTTGTTAGAATATAATGAACGCAATCGGGACAGTATTCCTTATCTAAAACATATCTCATACTAATTAAAAGAAAGTGAATCATATAATCATAGAATGGTAAGGTTGGATATAAAAATTTTATACATATATATAAAATAAAAATAAAAGCCAGAAGCAGACAGCCAACTGAGTCCTGGGCTGCATCAAGAGCAGTGTGGCCAGCAGGGCAAGGGAGGGGATTCTGTCCCTTTACTCTGCTCTTGTCAGACCCCACCTGGAGTACTGTGTGCAGTTCTGGAGCCCTCAGCACAGGAAGAACATGGAACTGTTGGCGTGGGTCCAGAGGAGGGCCACAAAGATGCTCAGAGGGCTGCAGCAGCTCTGCTATGAGGACAGACTGAGAGAGTTGGGGCTCTGCAGCCTGGAGAAGAGAAGGCTTCCAGGAGACCTGAGAGTAGCCTTCCAGTATCTGAAGGGGGCCTACAGGAAGGCTGGGGAGGGACTATTGACAAGGTCTTGCAATGACAGGACAAGGGGCAATGGGTTTAAACTGGCAGAGGGANGTGGTTTTTTATATATATATTTAATATATATATATTTATATATACATATATATAAATAATACATGTGTTATTGCACATGCCAGTGACAAAGACTGTCATCAATTTTGTGATGGTTTTATACAAGTTGGATATGCTTTAGGGCTTCAGCTGTAAGTTTGCATACTTGAGTAATTAAAAGTGGTTAAAAGTTCTGCTAACTTTGATTCTGAGATATATATAGTAGAGAGCAAATAATGTCAGTAACTAGAGACTCCAGGCAAGTCTACTAAAATCACAGGAGTTCTTCTTGCCAAGCACAGTGAAAGGTCGTCAGACACATCAATACAAGTTCTGCTTTCCTCACGTCTGCACTGAAGTTCCTTTATTTCCTTTGCTGTATTATTTTTTAAGTGTTTTTTTTTTAAAAACTCTTGAGCTTTGTTGACCACAAAATATTAAAATCAGATCCTGTGTCTTCCTGCAGCTAATGGGAGTACTTCCATGAAATCTAGCATTACCATTGCATCTGCTGAAACTCCCCTTCATGATGGACAGCCACCTACTGAATTACCAGGATATTCTCTCTTACATCGCTGTGGGTTCCTTTCAAGGCAATTCACACATGTAGTGACCTTGTCTGACTCCAATTCAGAAACTGAATATGAAAACACTCAAGAGGATGTGTCTGTGATCCTAAAAATACTTCAATGTTTTGATAGAGATCGGAAAAGACAGATCTCTAAATTTTCTTCAGTTTAACAGCAGATGCTGAATATGTTGAGCTGCTAAAATATATCCTTGGTCATGCAGCACCATGCAGTACCACGTTCTGCTGAACCATGACTTTCAACAGTAGGTTCATCCATCTGCATTGAATTCAGGATCAGATCCCAGGAAATCTCAGCACAACCTACAACCTAGCAAACTTGCACATGTTCCCATGACTTTTCGCACTGTCTTTTAACAGATTTATTGTAGAATATTCCATAGCAAACACAATGGAGGTTGATTTACCCATTACAAGGAATGTAAAGAGCAACAGTCATTTAGAACTCTATTTATGAGGGCTGTTAGACCCCAGTCTGAATTCTGTTCTGTTTCACAAAATCACAGAATCATAGAATGGTTTGGGCTGGAAGTGACCTCTGAAGGTCATCTCGTCCAATCTCCTCTGCAATCAGCAGGGGCATCCTCAACTTGATCACACTGCCCAGAGTCCTCTTCAGCCTCAACTTCAATATTTCCAGGGATGGAGCCCAAATCACCTCCCTGGGCAATCTGTTCCCATGTTCCACCAATCTGGAATTTGTTCCTAACATCCAATCCGAAGCTTCTCTTCTCTAGTTTGAAGCCATTGCCCTTAACTCTATTACTACAGGCCTTTGTAAACAGTCTATCTCCAACCTTGTTCCCTTTGCTGAAATACTGCATGAGAAATACTTAGGGAAAGTCTCCCACCAGTTCAGAAGGCAACATTTACAGAAGTACACCACACAAGTACCTTGCTTGAAACAAAACAGACATGTCCTTGTTTTAGGAAATGCCTACAGAAAATCAAGGATCGGCATCCTCACAAATGAAACAACAGCCACCCTTATATCAACAGCACCTTCAAGCAGCTCTTCCATTTCTAAGATTTGGTTTTGGCTAGCCTATGTTTCAGGCTGCTATGTTCTTCTTTGGAACAATATTTTTTTTCTTGCTTCTAAACAGCAGGTGCTCCTAGTCATCACTGGACACGCATATTCTGAAAACATAAACTGATCAGAACGAAGGAGGTGGCAGATCCCTCAGCTTGCAAACTGTCCATATTCATTCCTTAGCACTTAGCTGCTAAGGGTAAAATGTTAGGTTTCATAGATATCATATTTTATATCCTCTGTGCAATTTGCTACTGTATGTGAGAACTTTAAAACTCTTAAGTGTGAAGCATGCGATGGGTTGCTTACATTGCAATGTTTAGTTCCTAGCACAATGGGAAAAATAAAAGTACTGTAATTCTAGCATTTCCCAAAATCATTCTTATACATTATAGAATCATAGAATGGTAAGGTTGGAAGGGACCTCAAAGATCATCTAGTTCCAACCCCCTGCCATAGGCAGGGACACCTCCCACTAGTACAGCTCACTCAAGGCCTACTCCAACCTGGTCTTGAACACCTCCAGGGAGGAAGTAGCCACAACCTTCCTGGGCAACCTGTGCCAGTGCCTCACCACCCTCACTGCAAAGAACTTCCTCCTAACATCCAGTCTAAATCTCCCCTCTACCAGTTTAAACCCATTGCCCCTCATACTGTCATTACAAGACCTTGTCAATAGTCCCTCCCCAGCCTTCCTGTAGGCCCCCTTCAGATACTGGAAGGATACTCTAAGGTCTCCTGGAAGGCTTCTCTTCTCCAGACTGCAGACCCCCAACTCTCTCAGTCTGTCCTCATAGCAGAGCTGCTCCAGCCCTCTGATCATCTTTGTGGCCCTCCTCTGGACCCGCTCCAACACTTCCATGTCCTTCAGGCTCCAGAACTGCACACAGTACTCCAGGTGGGGTCTGACAAGAGCAGAGTAAAGGGGCAGAATCCCCCCCCCTTGCCCTGTTGGCCACACTGCTCTTGATGCAGTCCAGGTCTCGATTGCTGTCCTGGCTGCATGCGCTCAGGCTCAGGTTGAGCTTTTCATCACCCCAGAGCCCCAGGGCCTTTTCCTCAGGGCCGCTCTCCAGCCATTCACCACTCACATATCCCACATGGAATTTTTTTTTTCTGCCTTTCAGAGACTAGTTGTAGTAATATCTGGGTTTCCTTTTTTTTTTTTTTATTAAGTTACTGGTCATTCTATGCTTGGCTTTATTTATCTCTGTGCACATACTTCTTCCTAACCCAATTCAAGAAAATAAATTACTATTCCTTTCATTTGTTGAGAGAGACATGAGAGTAACTCTGATAGTGCCATATGTGATGGTGCAAGCTGTGGCATATAAGGCATTATTGGCAGGAGTATGGACAGATGCATTACACACAAATGAAAAGGCAGACCATCACAAGAGAGACCTATAAACCTCATATATCACATCATTTTATCATGTATTCTTTATATGACACATTTAACAGAAGTACTATTTTAAAAATGTATTAGTTTCCTAAAGAGTTTTAAAACTTTTTTTTAGGAACTGCACTGCACACTCTTTAAAATCTCAGCACGTGTCCAAGATGCAAACCCCAAAAAAATGAGAAGTAAAAAAAAAAAAAAAATAAAAAATTAGGAAAACATTTAAACTTATATGAAAGCTGACAGAGTAAATATTAATTTGTAAAACCAGAATATCTTTGAAGTGCAATGTTTCAAGACTGTCCAGAGTATTCTTCCAGAAAGCTGAGTCTCCTTCTCAGCTGTAATATACTTTCTAGATTTGAGACATAACATTTTTATCCAGCCAAAAAGCATGCATTTTTGTCCCTCATCTAAGTAGTTTCCGGCCCTTATCTGAGTACAACAACCCCAAGCAACACTACAGGGGCAGTGTGGTTGGGAAGCTGTCTGGCAGAAAGGGACCCTGGGGTTGTAGCAGACAAATAACTCAATGTGAGCAAGCAGTGTGCCCAGGTGGCAAAGAAAGCCAATGGCATCCTGGTTTCTATTAGAAGTGCTGTGTCCAGTAGGGACAGAGAGGTGGTTGTCCCCTTGTACTTGGTTCTGGTGAGGCTACAGCTTGAGTGTTAGGTTCAGTTTTGGGCACCTCATTACAAGAGGAACATGGAGGTGCTGGAGCAAGCCCAGAGGAGGGGAACACAGGTGGTGAAGGGTATGGAAAATAAATCTTATGAATAGCAACTGAGGGAGCTGGGGATGCTTAGTGTGATGAAGAGGAGGCTAAACGGAAACCTCATTGCTGTCTACAGCTACCTGAAAGGATGTTGTGGAGAGGTTACTGCTGGTCTCTTCTCACAGGTAATTAGTAATAGAACAAGAAGGAATGGCCTCAGACTGCAACCAGGTGGGTTTAGACTGGACATTAGGAAACATTTTTCACAGAAAGAGTGGTCAGGCATTGGAAAGGGCTGTCCAGGGAGGTGATTGAGTCGTTAACCCTGGATGTGATTAAAAGTTGCTTGGATGTGGTCCTTGGGGATATGGTTTAGGAAGAATCTTGTAGAGTAGGGGTATTGGTTGGACTTGGTGATCCTGCGTGTCTTCTCCAACCAGAATGTTTCTGTGATTCTGTGAACTTAAAGGAAGAAAGGACTGTTGCCCTGTTATATCTTAGTGTCTGGGGGAAAAAAAAAAAAAAAAGAAGAATAAATTCTGGATGTCTGTTAGTGGGCAGTTTCTAAATATGAAGTTACAAGTTCCTTATAAAGCTAATCAAGAATTTTATTGCCAACACTTGATACATTGAGCAATTCTGAAGCTTAATGTATTGACATCACAGCATCCTGAAGGTAAAACCTGAGTGTTCTCAGGAGAAATCGTGGTTTGTTAACTTTGACTTAGAAAACTATTCCAGATTTTGATGTTATACTACTTAAATTGCCAACGTTTGATGATTTATCATGATTTAAGACTAACATTTAAGCTGCCATTTCTTATTTCTGTATGTCTAAGATGTTTAGTTTTTAGGGGGAAATCATCCAATGCAGAATCTGCTAGTTGATAAGTTTTCTAATTTATGATATGGTGCATAAGTATGTTCCCATCTGGTAGCCAAGGTCTGTTAGGATATTTGATTTTGAAATGGATTCTTTCCTTACTCTCCTTTTAATTTCTCCCCTGAAAAACCAAAGTACTTTCAACTATCATTTAGCTCTCAGTCAGCTGTTGTCCACATCGCTCAGGAACAGTCAGTCAGAAGTAAGAGTAAATAAAGCAAACACTTGAAAAACTCATGCAACAGTCAGAACCAAGACCCAAGCACTCTATTGCATCTGCCCCAAGACCTAGGAAATACGTACATTTATTCAGGCTTTTTGAGAGGAACCTAACACAGACCAAAGGTTTAGATCTTGAAGGGACAAGGAGGAATCTGTTTTCTTCTGTTCTATTTTGGGGTCCACTTGAAGAACTACCACAGTGCTATGGTGTTTTTTACAGTGCCATGTTGGACTGATTCTAATCTTCCTCTCTACCTGTAGGATGGTTCCTGCACCTACACACAAGACTTCTGAAGCACATCAGGATCTATGCAATTGCAAAGGCCCAGGAGTGTACAGAAGCTCACAGAACCAGAGCTATAATTATTACAATTAATAACATAACCATAACAACAACTAATTAATTAAAATATCAACTCTCCCTTAATGAGAGAGATAAGAGTTGAAATTCATTATGGTCACAACACTTACATTAAGCATTTTTAGTGCATAATTTCTTGAAACAGATTTGGTTCTGATGGCAAATAGACACCCTATATTTCATGTTGATCTGGTGTCTAAAACCATTCCAATCATGCTTAAGAAATGTGTCATCTTTCTGCTCTTTTGTGTGTTCTTATTCTACTCAATGACAAAATAATTGAAGTAATTTGTGACTGATGCTCCACTCTTACATAGTTATTTGCTGGCAGTGTAAATTCTTCCTGATCTGCTTTCTCATTCTTCTCTTTAACTCAACAACTTTTAGCATACGTTTCCTACCAAAAAAATGCCTACTTTTGTAACTGTGGTGGTTGTGACAAACAGGGAGGACAGGCTGAGAGAGTTGGGGCTCTGCAGCCTGGAGAAGAGAAGGCTTCAAGGGGACCTGATAGTAGCCTTCCAGTATCTGAAGGGGGCCTACAGGAAGGCTGGGGAAGGATTATTTACAAGGTCCTGCAACAACAGGACAAGGGGCAATGGGTTTAAACTGGCAGAGGGGAGATTTAGACTGGATGTTAGGAGGAAGTTCTTTCCAGTGAGGGTGGTGAGACACTGGCACAGGTTGCCCAGGGAGGTCGTGGATGCTCCCTCCCTGGAGGTGTTCAAGGCCAGATTGGATGAGGCCTTGAGTGAGCTGTACTAGTGGGAGGTGTCCCTGCCTATGGCAGGGGATTGGAACTAGATGATCCTTGAGGTCCCTTCCAACCTTACCATTCTATGATTCTATGATTCCAGATTACTTGCCAGGACACCTGTCATTTACTTCAAACATCCACATGCACCTTTTTGAGAGTTAAACTGCTCACCATAATTTTTTAAAGTGCAATTAAATCTCTTTACTCCCTCTTCCATTCTGTTTTCCTGTTAAAAAGCTTAGTAGTGAACCAAAGCTTAATGACACTGGTGGTCACAGACACATAGTGGGACAGCTCAAATGACTGGAATGTGATCATGCATGGCTATGTTCCTTTTAGGAAAGGCAGGTTAACAAGGAGAAGTGGCGGAATTGTTCTTTATGTGACACAGCAACTAGAATGTACTGAGTTCTGTCTAGGGATGGATGAGGAGCCAGCTGAGAGTTTGTGGGTGAGAATCAGGGGACAGGTTAGCATGAGCGATATAGTTGTGGGTGTCTATCACAGGGCACCTGATCAGGATGAGGAGCTGATGAGGCCTTCTATAGGCAGCTTATAGCAGCCTTGCAATTCCAGGCCCTATTTTAATTACCCAGATGTTTGCTGCAAAGCCTCCTCAGCAAGCCACAGTCCAAGAGATGGACTGTGAAATGGTTGAAGGAAATAAATCAGAGAGTTGTGGTGAATAGGACAGAGTCTAGTTGGAAGCTTGTATCTAGTGAAGTCCCTTAGTGGTCAGTACTGGTGCCAGTATTATTCTATATATTCATCCATGACCTAGATGAGGGAACAGAGTGCACAGTCAGCAAGTTCACTGATGACACAAAACTGAGTGCAGTGGCTGACACACCAGAAGGCTGTGCTGCCATTCAGTGAGATCTGGACAAGCTGCAGAGTTGAGTGGGGAGAGATTCAATTAAATACAAGGACAAGTGTAAAGTGTTGCACCTAGGAAAGAGCAACCCCACATAGCTATATAGGTTGGGGATTGATCTGGTGGAGAGCAGCTCTGGGGAAAAGGACCTGGGAGTCCTGGTGGACAACAGGATGATCCTAAGTCAGTAATATGCCCTTGTGGCAAAGAAGACAAATGGCATCCTAGGATGTATTAAAAGGGCTGTGGCTAATAAGTGAAGAGAGGTTCTCCCCCCCTATCTATTCTGTTCCACTGAAGCTGCATCTGGAATATTGTGTACAGTTCTGGACCACTCAGTTCAAGAAGGACCTCAGGGAACTGCACAGAGCACCACAGAGCCACAAAGATGCTGAAGGGAGTGGAACATCTCCCTTATGAGGAAAGGTTGAAGGTGTTAGGGCTCTTTAGCTTGGAGTAGAGACAGACGGATGACCTCATTCACATTTATAACTATATGGAGAGCAAGTGTCAAGAGCATGGAGCCAGGCTCTTCTCAGTGATGCCCAATGACAGGACAAGGGGCAGGAGCTGCAGTTAGAAAATATATGCTGGGAAAAGACTAAGTGTAGTTTTTACTTCCTTTCTCAATCTTGTTATAGACTGAAACAAGGTTTCAAACTCTCCGAACTGAATGGCATAGTTGTGCTTGGCTGTTTGGCTCACCGTCTGCCAGAAAGCAATGCCACATTGCCAATACTGCTTTTAGCAAGATAAACATGTTAGTGCTAGTTACTATGTAGATAATCCTTTTTGCACAGAGGAAAACAACATTCCTTCTTTATGAAATTGTTAGGCCTCATTAACAGCATGTTATTTGACTAGACCAGCAACTTGCCCTGATGTGCTGCTCATTTAAACCATCACTTTTTTGAACCTGGGAATAGTAGAACTGCTACCTTCTCAATGATGCTGTCAGTGGTATCCTGTCCTCCTCTTAATATGCCTTCTCAGGGTTTCACTTGAATAGATGCAACTCAGCTGGAGGAGGTTAAGTGCAGTGACAAAGCCTTGGAACACCTCTGCAGTGTGTATAACTAACATCAGCACCGAGCTGTTACAAGTCATTTCTTTGCCACCTTCAATTCTACTACAACGAGTTTCAAAAATAATATCATACTCATTCAAAATTATTTTACAGATTTTAACCACGAGAACTGAAAACTCTCACCAATTCTCAACTGCAGATATCTGGCTTAACAGTCTGAACCTTTTCTGGAATACTGTAATGGGATACAGATCCCAAGAGAAAAAATATATTCCCTGTGTATATTCAGGCTACCTCCTCCACCTTTCAGCTTCAAAAAACTCCCTTCCTAGCATTATCTATTTCGTCACATGTTTGAAAAGCCCAAACCATTAGAGAAATTTCGGTTGCTCTGTACTTTCGTCTACGGTCCTGACACATTTTTGCCATAAAATGTTTGGGTTTGCTGACTGCCATCTTTCCTACAGGAATAGATTAGAAGCTAGGGGAGGGATTCCTACTTCTGCTAAGCCTTTCCTATATCTCCCTGAATGACTTGTATGCAATTCTATACCAATGTATTGGTTTAGGCTGACTGGCCCCCCTAGGAGGGATGAAGGTACAAGAGATGGAGGGACAAGGGTCACCCTACCCCTCCAGTGGCACTGAGCGACACAGCAAGCTGGATCATATATTCTACATCACGCTAACATCACGCTTACTGCATGGCAAGAAAGGGGTTGGCTGGGGTTTATGTGACTTGTAATATATTCTATAGCTTGTCAAGTTTACTGCTCCACTTTTTTCGTGTATGCCTGTGTTTTTCCTGGGTTTGCAGTCTGGGATTCATCCCTTTTTTTTTCCAGTTTCAATTTGCATGCAGCAGTTTTGTCCACAATGTACACTTCTACTTTTTCTACTCTCTTCTTTACTTTTTATTTTGTCTAATCTGATATCCCTGAAATAGAGTAGTAAATTATCCCTATCTCAACTAATATCTGGAGTTTTGGCTCCTTCAGCTGTGTTAGCCAAGCCTTTCAGTTTGGTGTCATCAGCAAACTTGCTGAGCAGACACTCTGAACATCTATCAAAAGGCCACACAGGAAGGACAGAGAGGGACAAAGCAGTGCTTACTTCTTTTGGTTGAGGGCAAATGCAATGAGTCCAAAGTACTCACATATCCCCCGCCGCAAAGGAGAAGCAAAACAGCAGATCTACATTTGGGAACATCTCTTTTGTTGATTCATCTTCTCATACACAGATACTAAATGAAAGTAACAGTTCTTTCCCCTTTTGTTCAGTGGGTGGGAGAGGCTATTTCACAAGACTTCCAGGTAGCTAGGTCTATGGCACCATCTTCTACTGCCAATAGGTATTACAGTAAGGAGAGTCAATGAGGGTAAAATAGGGCTCTCTCCCTGCTTCCATGTCCACATTGACTGCACATTTGCTCCCAAGCTCTTATTCTGTATTCAGAGGCAACCTCTTGTTGTAAGATCACTCTGTTGAATTTCCTGGTTATAGCTTCTGAACCTAGCTATCATTTTCCCAAGCAGCCTGTTCCCTGCATAATGTTATCTAATAAATCTGTTTATGCTTGCAACTAAAGTAAGCTTGAAATGCTACTGCGTTTTCCCTCCAGATATAATTTGTAAACTTCACCTTCAAAGTATTGTATTACTTTAAGTCCTTAGTCTGACTTTTTTTTTTTAAGATTAGTGTTATCTGCTATGAGAAATCATTGACTCAGATCCCCTGTACTGTTTTGCTAAAGAATGCTAGATTTTTACATATTAAGCTGAATTCCATTCCGTTTCTCTTCTGTTACTACAATCACTGTTTGGTCTCATGAACTCCTATGGATGGTGTACCTGGGCACAACAATCGGTATTTAAACAGTTCTTTCCTTCTGCTTTTATTTATTTATTTGTTTGTTTTGTTTTATTGTCATCTGTTAACAATGCCTTTTCCACAGACCATATTCTCACCTTGTTTTGCCAGCCTTCATTCTTTTTGTTACTTTCTACACCAAGTCCTAACTATAGACCTTTCAGCTTCATTTATCATCCTTTCTCCACTAGCTTCTCTACCTATAACCTATGATTCTTGATCATTAAACATCCATCTCACAAACTTCCCTTTAAACTGTCCCTGCTTTACAAACACAAGTGTCATCACCTAACAAAGACACCTAACCTAGGTGATTCATTATATGATGCTTGGTGTTTCAAAGAACACTGGTTTCTAGGAAGAGAGAGAAATCTGCCTGTTGCTTTCCAAGGCATTCCTTCCTCACCATGTGAAACATCTTATGATCAATTTCAGAGGGCTGGAGTACCTCTCCTATGGAGACAGATTGAGAGAGTTGGGGTTATTCAGTCTGGAGAAGAGAAGGCTCTGAGAAGACTTTATTGTGGCCTTCTACTACTAGAGGGGGTCTACAAGAAAGCTGGTAAGGGACCTTTTAGGATGTCAGGTAGTGACAGACTAGGGAGAATGAGGCAAACCTAAAAGTGGATAGATTCAGATTGGATGTTATGAAGAAGTTCTTTACCATGAGGGTGGTGAGACACTGCAATAGGTTGCCCAGAGAGGCGATGGAAGCCACATCCCTGGAGGCTTTTAAGGCCAGGCTCAATGCGTCTTTGAGCAACCTGATCTAGTGTGAGGTGTCCCTTCCCACGACAGGGGTGTTTGAACTAGATGATCCTTGAAGTCCTTTCCAGCCCTGACAATTCTATGATTCTATGATTCAATTACTGCAGGTAAATAAACATCATCATAGAAGAACATGCCACAAACATTCTTGAACAAGCTATGCCCACACAGACTTCTGTACCATCTGTTTGGCCCAATTAATTACTCCAAGAGAAATCTCATTCTTTTTAATAGAGTTACTTCTGCGTTTTGATACTTTAATAACAGTAAATGGATATATCGTTCTGACAACTCAGTAGTATTCAATTATTTGTAAGAGTTTTGCCAAAGGCAACTTTGAAAAGCAAGCTATTGTCAATGGACTTAACCTTGTCAGATAAGGGCTTGCATGCTTACCAAAACAAAACTGCAAAGGTCTGCAAATCATATGTAGAAAGACACGAGATTTTGAAGCCTAACATTTTCTCCCTACATTTCTCTGCTGTGCCATGCAAACAGACAGCACTTTCCTGTTGCTATGTTTATCAATTGGAATAGCACTATATCCATTCAGGGTTTTTTTTCAAGGAGCTTCCATTACTGTTAGCATGCAGCTGATACAAGTGTAACTGAGAGCAGAGCTGGGATCCCCTTGCCCAGATGCTGCTGTCCAACACACCTTGCTCAGTTCCATCATAAATCAGTGCCTTACAGTGTTACAAGGACAGAAAATACTCATGCCTCCCCTTCCTTCTTTCTCCTGGACATCTCCAGTGTTGCAGTACAGGGTGAACTGCAACACCCCACTCCATTTCAGAATATGCTGAAATTATCTGAGAGTGAGAGAGGTGAAAAATAAAGATTCAAAACTCTGGATATTTGACCAATTCAATCCTGGAGGCAATGTGTACACAATATATTTATAGCAGACAGCAAAAATATTATTCTGAAATTCTGTTTCCCTGTGTTACTACAAAATGACAATATTGGTTTTAGCCCATTTCCTTTACCCAGATTGAAAGAATTACAGGTTGACATTACTGTGAAATTTTATGATGCATTATGTTAAGCATGCCAGTTTGATTAGCCTTGATTGACAACTAGGACCTGCACAGAAAGTTAAGCATCTCAGGAATAAAAGAGCACTGAATAGTGTCTTGCATCCTCCATTAGGATAAGCACACAGGTAACTACAAGTAAGAAGAAACATATAACAACAGAGGAAGTAATAAAGTTACATACACCATTAAAATAATCAGAGCGTTATTACCATTCTGATCATTTATATTTTCTCTTATCTAAAACACTCTGCATTCAACAAACTTTTTGAATGCACATTGACAAACATAACGAGTCTGGGAAAAAAAAAAAAAAAGAAAAAGAAAAGATGAGCTCTTTGGTTCTGTACATATGCTGTTCCCAGCTATGTACTACCACAGCTGAGGGACTACACTTTAAAAATCTCAGCATATGCAGTGGTCGAATCTGAACTATCACATCATAATAATGCTTCTCTCCTACAGCATCCTCACTCCTTATTTAAACAGAAGTCAAGATCCTTTCAGACTGTAAAACAGGAGGCTAGGATGCATAGCGAGTTAAGCGTAGAAGCTGTGTGTTGCCCCTCTGGCCTTGGAGTGTGAGTCCAGCCTACATGTTCAGACGAGATGCACTCACCCTGTAGATTACATAAATTCATATCACAAAGTTGCTACGTGTTACAAGACACAAACAGGAACCATTTTGAGAAACTGCTTTGCACTTGTACAGAAGCAGGAGAATTCAGGAGGAGTGTGATGGAAATCTGGACTTTTGAGTGGAAAATAAAATACAAATCTCTGAAATAATCTCATAGGTGGTCAATTATATATTTTTTTCCACTTTATTAGTTAAATGCCTTAGAAATCAAGGGATAAAAGGTAAGAAAGGCCATCCTTGTTCATTGAGTTTGGTAATCTATTTGCACAAATCATCATCTATCTTTTCATAAGCATATTAGCTGCCCTTTGAAAAAGACTTAATGTTTTGCCCCTTTTGCTGTAGCTCTTTCAGTTCCTGATTACTTTAGCAGCTGGATGTCTTCCATTTTATATTTCCATCTTAAATCTATTTGTGGCCACTTAATACCAAACTCTTCTTGGAACTACATAATCCTTCAAATTAAAACATTTTTGCTGAGTCCCTGGCATTCTAAGCACCCCATGGAGAGCAATTCTACTGCCTCTTGGCCTTCCTTTTTTAGTTATACCTAATTTCCATCCAAGTTTATCCAGATTTTCCATCTTCCTCATCCCCAGATAAACAAGCAATTCTCCTGATGATCCTCAAAGCCTTTACCTGCATCTTTCACACTTTCCACTTTCCTCATCACAGAAGACTGTGTCCAGCTCATGGGGGCAATACCTCCTTGGGAACAGCGGGTTACCTCCACACCAGAACCCTAGAACTCTCAGTGAAACCTTTCCCTTATGTATCAGGCATAAACATCATATAGGTTCACAGTGAAGCTGCCAATACAACACCCTGAATCAGAGTACACACCCCAGAGGTAGAAGCTTGGAGCAAGAAGTACAACAGACTTTGGCTGGGGGCGTCACAGGTATTGGCCACTGGTTTCTAGTACTTAATGTAACTTAAGCCATTGCCCTCTACAGCTCTACCACTACCATCCAATCCCCACTGGAAACAGCACTCAGACTTTGGATTACAGTTGGCTTTTTCACATTCTATCACATGGGTGCCTTTCAAGTTCTTTAAGATCAATTTCTCTGTTTCTGTCTTTCCTATTTGGTGGAACTTCTTAAGAGAACTTAGTACCATTAATCCCCAGATGGACCATTCCATTTATGCTACTCTAGCCTTCAGAATTAGTCAGACCAGACTGCTTCTTTCTCTCAGATTTGTCTCACTGCTCAACACTTTTCATACCTTGAGAGGTTCCTCAAAATCTGTTCTCCTGTTAGGAAGTTCCCTTTTGCAGCCATCTCACTGCAAATGGGTAGTTTCTTACCCATTCCACAAACTAGTAATTCCTACACTTTCTCATTGAATAAATAATTTCTCACACAGCACTATAGCAAATTAAGCTTCAGAAAGACTATTATGCTAATATTTTTTCCCCAAAATAGGAGTCAGTTTTCTGGTTAGAAGGATATCAGGCAAATCTTATGTAATCTACCTTTATATTTTTTTACATTCAAATTTGATTTCTTAATTCTTTAGCCAGAAGCTTTAAAAAAAAAAAAATCACCTAAAAGAGTCTGATTTTATATCTTCTAATAAATTAGTGCCTAGCCTTCCTGACTTTAATTTTTAATTAATTTGGTCCATATGGACATATCCTTTTGGTCTTTGCAATAACATCTCGAACTCAGTCATGTTGGAAGGGCAAATCTTTCGGTGCAGTGTATCAAAATAAATGAATCTCCATCCATAAGCCTACAGGAACTGCTTCAAGGAGCAAAAAAGGATGAGAAAAATAAAGAATAAAAATATTTTACTCCCCCACAGTAAGGTTTGGTAATATGGTTAAGCCAAGTGTTACAGTTTTTAAGACTAGTGTCTTAACTGTAATTTGTAAATACAAATTTCCCCAAAGAATTCAGGACAGTCCAAGGCATGTAAATCCTTGAAGGGGCTGAATGCAATAAGAGATAAAATTATCCTATTTCACTGGCCTGTTATTTTTCTGTATAGTTGGGATTTCAGAGTGTTGCTTGTCTCTTCCCCTCACTCACTTTGTTTTCCCCACTGTGTCTCCTTCTGGTCTTGCCTACTTTGTGCTGATCATTGCTTGGGTTACTGGTAAGAAGTGAGAGATAATATTGCGACAGCCTGGGCTTTGTTCAGGGGAGTGCCTGGGCTTTGTATACGTAAATATGTATTTATATATGTTTATTATCTTTTATATTTAGTCTACTTTTGTAAATAATAATTTCATTTTACTTCCAAATTCTGAATAGTGTAGTAATTTGCCTTTGGGAGGTAAATCTCAAACTCTAAGGGGTGTAAACCCACCACACCAAGGATGACTGATTGATAGCAAATTGACTAAATTGACTAAAAATGTTTCTTCAAAATGTACTACTAGCAAACTGCTTCATTCATCTATCAGGATTGTGAAGGTTTGTTTGGTTTGTTTGTTTTTTTTTCCCATCTATCAAGTTCATATGAGAAAAGAACAACAGGAAATTTTATAACTAGAGAGTCTATGTTGCACCACTCTTGTCTATTAACCTGCATTACTAATGTAGGTGGCACAAGAATTTTACCTATTAACATAAGTATCCTTCAAATAAAAAGTTGCACACAGGAAGGCTGGGGAGGGACTATTTACAAGGTCTTGCAATGACAGGACAAGGGGCAATGGGTTGAAACTGGCAAAGGGAAGATTTAGACTGGACATTAGGAGGAAATTTTTTACAGTGAGGCTGGTGAGGCACTGGCACAGGTTGCCCAGAGAGGTTGTGGTTGCTCCCTCCCTGGAGGTGTTCAAGGTCAGGTTGGAGGAGGCCTTGAGTGAGCTGTACTAGTGAGAGGTGTCCCTGCCTCTGGCAGAGGGTTGGAACTAGATGATCCTTGAGGTCCCTTCCAACCTTACCATTCTATGATTCTATATTTGGGATTGCAACATTTAATCTGACATTCTGTCACCACACTGCTAACCAGCAAAATTTAGTCTTACCTCCAATCCCTTAGTTCAGAATGTAATTCATGCTTAGATATTATTTGGCACCAAAGGAAGCATTCTTGATCTTTTGGCAGAAATAGAAAGTGTGTTTTCATTGCAATCTTCTTTCTGTAGCTACTTAATTTCTCAATTAATGCAAAGTCATTTTAAACATGACAATGGTTGACATCTTACTAACAGTACCTTTTGTTTTCTTAGTCCTGCAACCATGGTAAGAAGGTGATAAGCAGGTGACCATAAAAATCACTGAAACAAAATTATGATTCTAAAGTATATCTAAGTACCCAAACTAGCTTCTGCTGGAGTACCTCATATTCACATTGTAATGGTACTCAGGAACAGGAACTGATTCCAGAGGGAAATCTGGCACAGTCAATCACTCAACTGCCCTGCTTGCATAAGCCTGCAGACCACTCAGAGCTCACATTGCTTTTGCTACAAAAAGCTTTTGGATGCATGTCCTCATGTCACAATGAAATCTTTAAAAGCTTTCCTTCCTGATGTGAATACATAAAATTTGGAGTTCTTCATGCACTGCAGGCTCTGCCTAGAAAAAAAAAGTACATACAGGTCTAACTTCGGCTCTGTTTGGACAGAAAGTAACAGAGGAGAATGAAAGCACTGATGAGAAAATAGAACCAGAAATGTGTCCTGCCTCAAAAAACATTCAACTTCACCAAGTTTTATGTATTTGGAAACACAGTGTCTATCATCTGCCACTTCCATGAACATGAAGGTAACTCTAAATAACAACGATCGAACGTGCCTGGAATTAAATCTAGAAAATGGTCAATAAAACTAAAGTTGGTCTATTTGAAAACAAGCAAATAAACAATTAGTGTTAACTTGATAGTTGTTGTTTCATGGTGCAGAGAACAAAGTGAATGCCTATCTCACGTTCATAGCATGCACCTCAGCTTCTTTGTGTGAAATCAGCCTGCCCTGCAGCATAGAGCTGAACCGAAGGAATCTGCAAAGGGAAAGGCAGTTGAAAATGAAACAAAGGCAGATTTGGCAGGTGTGAGATGCAACTTGGCACGCTGCACACAGAGTCCTCCAAATGATCTGCCATTAGACCACAACCAGCTGGGATTGTGCAGTTGAGTACAGGACTTAAAAGCAGCATGGAAAGATCAGCAGATAACAGAATCTAACTCTAGAAGAATAAGACTATCTGTGGGGAGGGGGATCACTGGCAGTGCCGCTTTAGAGTAGGTTACACATCTCTATTTTGCACACAAGCTGTTAATCCAAGGGCTGGAATGCTGTTGGCTATACAGATCCCTTATCATTTGTTGGTGAGGTTGGGAATTATATAGAAATGGAGATTTGAAGAGTCCATGGAACATGTGCTATGTGCAAGAGTTTCAGCATCTCCAGAGAGCTGCTTTCCAGCAGGTCAATCCCTAACCTGGACTGATGCATCCTGTTATTTTTCTCTGGGTGCAGGACTCTATGCTTATCCCTGTTGAACTTCAACAGGTTGCTTGCCTTTGCCTAGCCTATCCAGTGTGTCTCACTGAATGGTAACACAAAATTCTGGTGTACCAGCTAATAGCCTTGGTTTCACATCATTGGCACACTTGCTGAGGGTACACTCTACCCCTTCATCCAGGTCGTTCATGAACGTGTTGAACGAGACTGGACCCAATACTGACCCCCTGGGGAACACCACTAACTACAGGTCTTCAACTGGACTCTGCATTGCTGATCACAACCATCTGAGCTGCAAGATAAAACTTAATAAAAATATGTCACATACTCTGATGATAGCAAATTCCCCTTTCCAGTGCCAAATTACTATTCCAGTTAGTGGCACTTCTCATGGAAGAAAAGATACAGTCAGACTGAATGAAATTGTTATTTCATTGTGTATAGTAGACTGTGCAGATTAAAAGGGGGAAAAAAATGTGAGAAGTTCAGTCTATATGTTCCCATTGCTTACATAAATGTTTTCTTAAATATGCTGTAGCTTTTGCCTTTTGTAACAGATGTGGTAAATATAGTTGTGAAAATAAAATACATTTTATATCATGAGCAATGTGATGTACGTTCCTACTGCTTATTCTTCAGTGTATGAAACTTTAAATATGCATAAAAAACCCCAAAACTATACATCCACCCTCCTACCCCTTGCCCCTCACAAGCCCAGATCAAAATCACAATAAAACACATTCAGTCTGATAGTACTGAGGGCAAAAATGGTTAATTTAGAGAGAAACATGGTGTTGTGTGGTTGTAGTTCTTTCCAAAATAAACATCTTGACTACCCGAATTCAATGGAAAAGAAAATAAGACGTGTTAAATATGGCAGCTTAAAGGCAAGGCACCATGACAAAGAACTCAAATTTGTTTCAAAATAAAATAAAAAGTACAGTTACTGGAAATCCACTGAGTTTTGTCAGTCTGCGGTACCAATTCAGAATGCAATTAATTACAGAGGAAATCTGTGAGCTCAGTAGTGATTTGACATCATCATTTATGACGAATACAAGGCAAGCGTGACACATAGCCCACGGCCACTAACTCCTAGATGCAGTGTGATAGGAGAGGTATTTTCCAGATGTTAGTCTAGCCTAGAGTTTGAACACTGTTTGGCTTCTACCCAAGTACCAGTCTCACCAGGAACCAGTGCACAAAAGTTGACAGTGAGGCAGATCATGGGCCTTGACCAATGGGAACTGCCATGTATTTGCTAGAGGATTCTGCTCTTTGGGTTTTATTCTATTCATTAGATATTGACATTAAATTATAGTTCTGCTGACCTCTGCTGCTTCTTTCTTTATTCACCTTATTGGCTTGGCTGTCAAATAATCTCTCTTTGTCTGTTGTGGAGGTTACTCTTCCTTTGTAATAACGCATTCTCTGCTTTGATGAAAGTTTAGCTTAATCAGCTTCCCTTGCACGAACACCCATGAAATGCAACAGCTGGAATCTACCAGATAGTCTTGGCTTCTGAATTCCAGAGAGGGCATCAGGCTCTGCTGCCCCATAGCACTGGCATTGCTGGGCCACAGGATAGCAAGGGGGAGTAAGAAGTTGCCGTTGCTCCAGTGAAGAATGCCTTGGACTATACCAGTGCTACAGCTAGCAGCCCAGTATAGTCTCCACCAGGACTCAAAGGGCATTCCTGAGTGCCCTCTACAGTTCCAGCACACAGAATAAGATTTTTTTCCTTCTGTCTAATGGGTCTCCTCTTATCCTGTTTTAAAAAGAGTACAGCAGTAATGTTGAACATGGTATTGAAAACAGACAGTGCACAGCTGCCCATTTTGCCGAGCTGTTTAGCCAAACAGTATTGCCAAACTTAAATGAAGAGATGTACAATTACAGCTGAAAGTGCATTCCTTTATGCCCAGCACTGCTTACAACAATTATCAAAGTAATATGAAACAGAATGGAAGTTTGATTGCTTTAGCTAGAAAAGCTAACCATGATTTTTCCGGAAATTAATTTTATGGATTCCTTAGCATTTGTGTAGAGCGAGTTCCAAGTGAAAAGGAACATCTCTACTTAAGACTTTCTAGAATGAGGATTGCCTCTTTGAGTGTCATTTGGAATACCTGAAAGCAGACCCATTAGGCAGTTTTACAGACTAGTATATCCAAGCAACCTTTATGGACTGGGATTCAATTTGTTCATACTTGCCTTGCCTTTATTTCCATAAACATTCTACCAGAAACTCTGCACATTTCCATAAATATCCTACCAGAAACTCTGCACAATTTTCCATAAATATTCTACCAGAAACTGTGCACATTTTTCCCTAAATATTCTACCAGAAACTCTGTACATTTCCATAAATACTCTAGCAGAAACTCTGCACATTTTCCCATAAATACTCTACCAGAAACTCTGCACATTTTCCCATAAATACTCTACCAGGAACTCTGCACATATCCATAAATACTCTACCAGAAACTCTGCACATTTTTCCATAAATACTCAACCAGAAACTCTGCACGTTTCCATAAATACTCTACCAGAAACTCTGCACATTTTCCCATAAATACTCTACCAGAAACTCTGCACATTTCCATAAATACTCTACCAGAAACTCTGCACATTTTTCCATAAATACTCAACCAGAAACTCTGCACGTTTCCATAAATACTCTACCAGAAACTCTGCACATTTT
>VWZE01008045.1:107994-132584 GCA_013396675.1 Eubucco bourcierii
CAGAAACTCTGCACATTTCCATAAATGTTGTACCAGAAACTCTGCACATTTCCATAAATGTTGCACCAGAAACTCTGCACATTTCCATAAATGTTGCACCAGAAACTCTGCACATTTCCATAAATGTTGCACCAGAAACTCTGTGTGTATTTCCATAAATGTTGTACCAGAAACTCTGTATATTTCAATAACTATTCCACCAGAAGCTCTGTATAATTTAACTTGCAAGTATAGCAACATATTTTAATCTCCAATAACAGACCTCAAAACAAGCACTACTCATACTCTCGACCTGCTACAGACTAACACCAGCAGATTAGTTTGGATACAATTAGTCCAATTTCACATTTCCTAGCAGCCGAAAAATTTCATGTTATTTGAGTCACAGCGGATGGGCGCCAAGTTCACTGGAAACAACCCTGCTGATTTACCAGTCCATTTTAATACTTTAGAAATACTGTTAAAACGTGGCTGTCCTAATTACACAGGGATCAGTGCACAGTGTCCCTCTCACCCAGGATTCTCCCCAAAGAGCTGCAATCACCTGCATTCCCCTTAATTTCACCATGCAATTCCAACTAATTTCATCCTAGTACAGTGCTGTCAGACAACTCCCATGTCTCTGCGGTTTTAATCGATTAGCTCAATGTCTCTATAATGCATCACCAGCTGCCAGGCACAGAACTGGACGCTTCGCAAGCATTTCAACTAAAAGGCAGTTTAATTACTACAGCATCATCTCAAAGGCATAAGGCACAAGGACTTGGAAAGGAATTATTAAAATATTTGGTGTCAACAGACCACTTACAACTGAGCAAACAATGACAATCAAAAGGTAGGAAATAAGGCAAAAAAACCCCAAACCACCTCACATTTTTAAATAGTCCTTTTTTTAATAGACTCTAAGATACGCAGGCAAATGGACTGCCCTAAGTAATACTGTTTACACAATGCAATTGCATTGTATTAAAATTCCTTTGCTGGAATTCAGACATGTAAAAATTGACATAGCTGTTAGTAAATTACAATACGAGAACGATACCATGGATTGGAAAATAGTTGAAGCAAATTAGACAATAGACTGCCTTAAATTAATGAATTGCTGAACCAGACTGTAAACTCTGGTTCATTCCTTTCATTGCTTCTGTGCATGGCTGCTCACATGAGCGCAGTGAAAGGGGCTTGTGGTTGCCTACCCAAAGCAAACGCGTGCATAGGGAAATCCAGACATTTTAAATAACAGAACCAAAAATGAGCCTGTGGATCAATCAATGAGACAAATGACCACAGGAATTTAGGGCAAGCCTTTTCCTCCTGCTTTATGCAGGGCTACAAAAACAGTCAAAATATAGCAGGAAAAGAGGCAGAAACAAGGAAGCCAAACCGTACAAGTCCCAGTCAGATCTAGCAGCCCTCTTACAAAGCACACACAGAACCAAGCTTTACCAAGACTTAAAGAGTATGACTGCAAACTATTGAAGTGTAATTGGATTTAAAGCCTTTTCCAGCTGACATAAGTGCTCACCCATTTGCTCAAAGCTCTCCTTCAATGTAAAGCTTGCACTGGCTCTATCCTAAAGCAACCTATTGATGGGTTAACAGGTACTGGGAAAGAGTTGAAGGTCACATGCTCTACTGTAGTGGGAGATGTCTATATTTGATCTTGGTGACCTCTTCCAGCAGTCTGAAAGGATGGCATTGACAGAAGCTGTATAAAGACTTGCCCATTTTTCTTTACCACAAGGAGGATCACCACGATTTATCGCCTCTTTGATGGAAAGAAAGAAAAGGATGGAGAAGAGAAAACTTACAGTTTAAAGAACCTCTGGGCAACACTGCAGGTAGATAGGAAATTATGAAGTTATGAAGTGCTCAGGTTTCACACAATGCCAGTGCAGCACATGAAGCATGTGAGCCTGGGAGTCATGACATTTCTTAGGTGGCTCATTTATACCATTTAAAACAGATTATCATTTGATTAAGTTGCTTTTTTGGTGGATTCTCAACCGTCTGATTTTCCTTGCAGTACAACAAGTCTGAGGTTTGGGAACACACAAAACCAAGGGTCCTCCATTTTTAAGGGGGGAAAATCTTTTCAACATTTCCACTGCCTAACTCAGACGGTTTGCAACATCCTGTCTCACTGCAAGTTTTCGCAGAAATGCAGCCATCCCTTTTCTGTCACTTACCCTTTTGTATCCTGTAGTGTTCTGTGCTTAAGTGAAAAGTACAGGCACCAGTTTTCACTTCTCTTATGCAAATCATAGAATCATTGAATGGTGTGGGTTGGAAGAGACCTCCAAGATCATCTAGTCCAGCGCCCTCTGCACCAAGTAGGGGTATCCTCAACTGGACCAGGTTGCCCAGAGCCCTGTCAAGCCTCACTTTGAATATCCCCGGGGTTGGGGCCCAAATTACCTTCCTGGACAATCTGTTCCAGTGTTCCACCACTCTCATGGTAAAGAACTTGTTCCTAACATCCAATCTAAATCTGCTCTTCTCTAGTTTGAAGCCATTGCCCCTCATCCTATCACTGCAAGCCTTTGTAAACAATCTCTCTTCACCCTTCTTGTAGGCCCCTTTCAGGTACTGGCAGGTTGCTATTAGGTCACTCATCGCCGCCTTTTCTCCAGGCTGAACACCACCAGCTCCCTCAGTCTGTCCTTGTAGTAGAGGTGCTCCAGTCCCCTGATCATTTTCATGGCCCTCCTCTGGACCAAATCCATCAGGTCCATGTCCTTCCTGTATTGAAAGCTCTACACCTGGGTGCAATGCTCCAGGTGAAGTCTTACCAGAGCAAAGTGTCAGAATCACCTCACTCAATCTGCTGACTACACTATCCAAGATAGTTTGGTAACTAAAATATCCACTTAGCAATCAGTACAGCACAAGGTGCAGTTATAAAGTAAATAGTAATTTATAAGGTACTTTTTGCACTCAGATTAGTATAATTATTTTAGATGTAAAAATTAAAAAAATTAAAAATCAGGTGGCTAATGTGGGCAAGATAATATACATTCCCTCAATAATAATTATATTAAAAAACCTTTTTCTATCTAAAAAAGTTAGCTAGCAATGAATAGAGAGGGAACAATACCAGATTCCAACCGTAAGGTGTTAAAAGGTAAGTCTGTAATAAATGTATAACTTATATTTTAAAAGTAAAGCCCAATTAATTATTTCTTCACACAAGTAATGAAGCTGTTGTGCAGGGAAGATATTGCTGTTTAGCCACAAAGTGATCAGCAATATGCAGCCCGTGGAATTTAACAGGGAAGCAGATCTCCACCTTCAGCCTATGGAGGACCCCATGCCGGAGTACACAAATGCAGACCAATGAGACTGACTCTGTGGGAAGCTTACAATAAAGTGAGTTCCTAGGAAGACCTGTGGACCTCTAGAGAGAGAAGCCCACAGTGAAGCAAGTTTGCTTTCAGAGGACATACCAGAGCTGTCTGGCCCTGAAATAGTCCACCCTGTGGAAGGGACTCACACTGGTGCAGTTCATGAAGAACTATAGCCTGTGGGAAAGACTCACAGTGGAGGAACGTCTCCCATGGGAGGGACCCCACACTGAAGCAGGGACAGAGTGTGAGGAGCCCTCCCCAGGAGAAGGAAGGAGCAGCAGACACAACATGTAATGAACTGACCATAATGCCCACTCCCCTGCACTGCTGGTGCAGAGGCAGAGGAAAATTCGGAGTAAAGTTAAGCCCAGAAAGAAGGGAAGGATGCAGGAAAGATGTTTTTAACATTTGGTTTTGTCATTATCCTAACCTGATTAGATTGGTAATAAATTAATTTTTCCCCAACTCCAATCTGTTTTGCCTGTGAAAGCAACTGGTGAGTGATCTCTCCCGGTCCTTATCTCAACCCAAGAGCCTTTCATTATATTTTTCTTTCTTCTGTCCAGTTTTGGTGGGCACCTGGCAGCCAGACAGGGTCAAACCACCACACATGGTAACACTGTACAAAAAAATATTATTTTTTTTAAAAATTATTTATTTAGAAACTTATCTTAACCTCACAGTTGTTTTGATTCCTGTTCTTCACCAGTCCCATTACTGGTCATGTCTCTACAGAATGAGTAATTTACATTTTTCAGTATTTACATACCACCTGCAAGTGTAAGTACAGCCAGCACAAGGTCATGGGTTTGTTTGTTCTTTTGCTTACTGAAAAGACTTATTGAGAGATAAAAGTGATCACACACATTGCTAACTCGGTGATGCATCTGGAGTCATTCATGATATTATCAGTAGACTCCTCCTAATAAAAACTATTATTTAATCCATGGTTAGGTGAAGGGTTAATATGACTCTTGCTGTACTAACTTGTTTAAGAAATGATATCTAATTTTCTTGTCCAATTACAGGAAGTTCCTGGAGAAGCCATGAGGTTTGGTGTTTTGAAAGGTTTTTTTTTTTTTTCAGAGTAATATCATACACAGACAACAGCATATCCTTGTTATTTTTTTTTTAATGCTGTTTCATAATGAGGTGAGAACTGCTTCTTATTCATAACGTCTACAAACAAATTTAGCAACTTCACCCTTGAGGATTATCCATTGGGTTTTCTAGTGTCTGATTAACAAGCATCTAGAGACCACTGTTCCCAGGTCTATCAGTCTTTTCTCATACCTTCCTTAATTTTTGTCCAAGGCAGATTTAATGACACCAGTTCACTTCTCAGGAAGTTCCTAGCTGAAGCAAAGGGATTGCACTTTCTAGCAATTGCTGCTATATATTCACATAATCTAGAAGTACCTAAAAAACAACCACACGAGGTAAAAAAGGCAACTGACAGGCAAACTTGAACTGCAACACCTCTTTGTCACATGAAAATGTCTTCAGATTCTGTAACTGCACACAAGCACACTCTTTAAATGTGAATCCCAGCTGAGATCAATTTAATACTGATTTTACTCTAGAAGAAATAAAAAGTATTTAATTCATTATCACCCATTCCTGAATCAGATATATGAATGTGAAAATCTCTGTTACTAATTTTAATTGCACTATTCCCTCTCCACAGGAGACTGTTAAATTGGATTGGTGAAATAGTAGTGAATCACATCAAAGTCGTGGGATACATTTTATAATATATCTAAATAACTATTCCATTTTCTCAGCATGTTGCTGTGTATTTTAAGTATTAATATTATGACTCCAGTTTAGAAGAATGCAGCTTTATTTTATTCAAATAAATTTTCCTAGTACCGCGTGTTAGCACTGTTAAAAATCAGGCTAAATTCTAAGTGGCCATCAAGTAATAAAGGAGAAACATTTACTGCAGAAGCCAACATGAAAATGCGTTTGCCTAGCCATAAAACACTCACAAAAGAAGCTTGCAGATGCATCATTTTGATGCAATAATAGTCTTTCCCATCTAATCCCACTTTTTCTCCCTCCTTCAGCTGCAATGTTTATTACCTGAACCTAGAATGGGTTTACTTGTTTGCTTGTTATGCTTTGTTGCAATTCTATCAGGTTAGACACTAACATTTCTCAGAAGATTTGCAGCCTTATTATTTCCATTTACCACTAGCTCCCACCCAGAAATGCAACAGAGTCAGCCATCAACACTACCTTTAGCACTGATTTCTTAAGAATGCAAAAGCCTCTAGGACTGAAGATGTTGATAAATGTTCAAAGAGCAAACTTTGAAGAAATATCTAGCCTACTACAAGATAAGGTATTTAGAAGCAAGATTTTTGAAACACACCTGTATTAGGTTGCTAAAGCAGCCAAGGATTTTTGTACTTAAAGACACTGCCTGTATAAAGAAAGAAACTCTCACTATAAAGAATCTCAAGAGTGACTCACTGTGATGTGAGAGAGGGAGAGCAAGAGAAGGGAGATTACAATTCTGCAAGCAGTACTATTTATCAGACTGCTAATTTAAAGAGAAATTACACATCAAGACTCATTGTCTTGGTATAAGTTGTCAATCTTGATGCAAAATTTCTCTTAAATTTAAGACCATTTTGCACACCTGAAATACTCAGTATTTAAGGTGAGCAGCTGTGTTGTATTTTGATGTCTACACAAAGATGTGCATTCCATTACAAAATTTTAAGCAAAGGAATGTAGCAATACAAAATTGAATGTTGAAGGAAAAAGACTTTTCCAGACAGTTGGAACTCCTGGTTTTGACACAGATAATGACATTACTCTTTCACTATCACTTGCTCACTGCCCAAGTAACTATGCACATTTTCTCCATCAAAGTTGACTGGCATTGTTTCATATGCTGTCAACACTAGGTAATGGGTCTACTGAGCATAAACTACCTTTACAGAAGGCATACCACATAGCAAACCTGAAGGGATGCAATGATGGCAAAAGTTTTCCTTAACAGTAGTTTTATTAAAGAGTCCAAGAGAATACACAATTTTCACTCACTGCCATAAGTGGGTACAAATGCATGCTCCAGCATCTGCTATGAGCTAAGTTCCATAGCTTCTAGCAGAACCCCACCTCTACTGAACCTTGTAGCAACATGGAATAATCTCCTTCCAGAAAATCTGTTCTTCATTTAAGCAAAAGTAAATTACAGGAAAACTGCAAAGAACAGCAAGTTATGTAAGACAGCATTCCAACAAAGGAAAAAAAAATGTGAATACAACTTGGCAAGCTGATAAACAGATCTACTTTCCTACCAGTTTTTATAAACCCCAGAAAAAAAAAATTTGGTAGCACCTGGTCTTCCTCCCCTGGCTTCTATTACCCAGCTGTGATGGTTTGGGAGTTCCCTGCCCCCCCATTCCATGAAAATCACCCAGACTAGACTCAGACTGATGGAAGTTAAGGCATGAAGCTATATTTACAGCTTAGCATAATATACAAGCAGATATTTACAATATATTACAAAATATATACAGCTATATACAGAGATACACAAGTTAAAGGTAATACAGAAACACAATACCCCTCCCAGAAATCAGAATCCCCAGAAGGGGCTCCTAACCACCCTTCCACCTTCTTTCCACCCCTCTACCTTATACCAGGGTCTGCCATATGTGCAAGGAGAGTTTGGAGGATCAGCAAGAGGGGTTAGAAGCAGAATGATTAGTTGGGTTACACAGCCACAAAAGCCCAGGGAGAAAGACATACCAACTCCAATAGAGAGAGAGAGAGAGAGAGAGACTCTCTGTCTTATCTATGTTTGTGTCCTTGTTTTTAGACATCTCAGTAAGCCTGTAAAGTAGACCCTTGTTTTCTTTTCACAGTCTATTATATCTTTTTTTTTTTCATTAAAATATTCCAATTAGCCTCAAACCAGCACACCAGGCCATAAGAAACAGGCTCTCTCTTTTTGCCCTGGCAGTACAGAGAACACAGAGGCTCCTTTACCCAAGTGCTCAGACAGCTGAGGGCAGGAGAAGGGAGATTAAGGATGGACCCATATTACATATGAAGAATGCATACTGCCTAATTACCAGAGCTCTACACTGTTGTGGTGGATGTTAGGAGGAAGTTCTGGATGTTAGGAAATTCTTCACCATGAGAGTGGTGACACACTGGAACAAGTTGCCTAGGAAGGTGGTAGAAGCCCCATTCCTGGAGGTCCTTAAGGCCAGAATGGATGGGGCTGAGAGGAACCTGATCTAGTGTGAGGTGCCCTTGCCCATGGCAGATAATGCTTGAGGTCCCCTCCAGCCCTGACAATTCTATGATTCTATGATTATTCCTAGTGCTTATATTGACTTAACATTTATATATAGATATGTTCTCAAATTAAGGTGTTGACCAGGAAATGGAAGAGGGGGAAAAAAAGAAAACTTAAAATGGAAAGAATGGAATTAGAAGAAGCAGAAAAGGCAGAAATTATTTAAATTATTTTAATTCATTAAATAATCTGTCTGAAAGATCACAAAGACCTACATGAAAGTTGACAGCCTATTTTAAATGACATTCAGTGGTATAAAAACGACATAATTATAAATGGGGTGGCCTCTGTAAGATGTACACAGACCAAACATGAAAAATGTTATAAAAGCCTTCATGATCTTTACAACATGTAAACTGTTCCTTGTTATTTCACATCATCTATGACACAACCTTTGTGAATTAATGTCATTGAGCACATAGATACCAGGCATCCAAAGATTTCTGAAAAAAATGGGATTTGGTTAATTAAATGCCTAACTATTCAATTCTTGATGAAAATTACACATGCGTGGTTTAATTGTTGTTTCCTTTGAGAGGCATTATGAAAGGAGAAAGGTGATTGTTGCAATTTATGGGTCTGAAACGTGGGAGAAAGCAAGGAGGGAATTGCATTCTCTCCTCATAATGGTGAAAACATCCCTTCTACAAGCCTTTATTAGCCAACCTTGCTGCAGTTAAAGATTCTTTGCAATTAGAGTGGTGGTGAATGGTGTCACACCCAGCTGGAGGTCGGGCACTAGCGGTGTCCCCCAGGGATCAGTACTGGCCCCATCCTCTTTAACATCTTCATTGATGATCTGGACAAGGGCATGGAGTCAGTCACCAGCAAATTTGCAGATGACACCAAGCTGAGGGCTGATGTTGATGGGTTGAAGGGCAGAAGGGCTCTGCAGTGGGACCTCGACTGCCTGGACAGATGGGCAGAGTCCAAGGGGATGGAGCTCAACAAATCCAAGTGCCAGGTGCTGCATTTTGGTCACAACAACCCCATAGGTTGGGGTGGGAGTGGCTGGAGAGCAGCCAAACAGAAAGGGATCTGGGGGTGCTGATTGACACCCGCCTGAACATGAGCCAGCAGTGTGCCCAGGTGGCCAAGAAGGCCAATAGCATCCTGGCCTGCATCAGGAATAGTGTGGCCAGCAGGAGCAGGGAGGTCATTCTCCCCTTTGACTCTGCACTGGTTAGGTCATACCTTGAGTCCTGTGTCCAGTTCTGGTCCCCTCAACTTAAGAAGGACATTGAGGTGCTTGAGCGTGTCCAGAGAAGGGCAACGAAGCNAGGTTGGAGGTGAGGAGAAAGTTCTTGACTGAGTCATTGGCTACTGGAATGGGCTGTCCAGGGAGGTGGTGGAGTCACCGTCCCTGGAGGTGTTCAAGGCGGGTTTGGATGTGGCACTTGGTGCCATGGTCTAGTCTTGAGGTCTGTGGTAATGGGTTGGACTTGATGATCTTTGAGGTCTCTTCCAACCTTGCTGATACTCTTTAAGCTACACAGGGACACCACCTACAGAACACAGCAGTGCCACAGCATAAACATATCAGGTTAAAATTTAAGAAGAGGACTTGAAGTCAATGCATACTTCAGAATTACTTGCTTACTGCAAGTCAGAGGTCTTCTCCAACATCGTCATCAACATTTTAAAGCTCATATAAGAATAGGTTTGTATGGTTTTAAATTAAACACTATAATATCCCTAAAGTCGTTTAGAACTTGAAGACAATGCTTTAAGATAGAGTTTTAACAAGAGTCATCATCAATTCAATTCCATTGAATTGATTTAACTAGAAAATGTATCCTCACTTAAAGTTGTATAAATAAGTTGGAGTGCATGGTAATGCAAGAAAGACAGGGGGGAAAAAATAAAGTGCTAATTTAATTATGCTAATAGTACTCTTGTAAGTGTAAAAACAGATGGCAGAATGAACAACAATGGATTATTTTTTTTAATCAAGCCAGTTTGAAAATATATGTTTGGTTTTTTTTTTGTTCTCAACAGGAGAAAGCAACCACAGCTTTGCTGGAAAGTGGTATTTCTCAGAATATCCATTTTCCAGGTGTGCTTCAACCATTAGAAAAAAACCCAAAACCACACACAAAAAACCAAAAAAATACCAAAAAAAACCCCCCAAAAAACCCCAAAAAAACCCAACTAACCAAACAAACAAACAAAAAAAAAAAACACCAACCAAAAAAAAGCACCCAAAAAACAAAACAAAACAAAACAAAACCCCAAAAAACCAAAACAACTATCCACAGTCTTATCAGTAACTTTGCTTACAACCTTCCCTAGTGGTTATCCCAACCCAAAATTTATTTCTTTGCTACTGAAATATAAACTGATCTCCACACTGTACAATGTCTGGCATTCATGACAGACCATGTGTTTCATTTTTAGAACACATCTAACGGGTATAAGCAACTGAGATCTTACAAAGACCGTAAGCTGGCAGGAGAGAGAAGTTCTTTGCTTGTATAGGCCTAACACTTTAGACAGCATTCCACAAAATCAGTTAAATGACCATACTGAACTTTTTAAAAGTGTGGTTGATAATCTCTGTTTTGACCTGCTGCCACATTATAAAAAGCTAATAAAAACTGTAAGCTGCAGCACAGGAGGTTCCACCTCAACACAAGGGGGAACTTCTTTCTTCTAAGAGTCACAGAGCACTGGAACAGGCTCCCCAGAGAGTCTTTTCTGGAGACTTTCAAGGCCTGTCTGGATGTGTTCCTCTGTGACCTGACCTAGATTGTACAGTCCTGCTTTGGCAGGGGGGTTGGACTGGATGATCTCTTTGGGTCCCTTCCAACCCCTGACATCCTGTGATCTCTGATCCTCAACAACTGTTCATCCTCTCACATACGTTTTTGTAATGATTCATCTAATTACCAATTTTAAACTCTCGAATATTGCAGGCCATAACGTAACAATGTTTAAATAACTTAAAGGTAGAGGGTTCAGTCTGTTTTTCAGAAGCCTTCAAGGTCAGCACAGAAGGTCCTTACATTCCAGATATCAATTTTATTTCATTTTGATTACAACAATTAGGCACAATTGCCTTTGTTTAACGTTGCCCCTGGTACTACATTTCAATCACTACACCTAAGCAAGTTTTGGCAGCCTTTTTATAGAGAGTTAGAAATGTCAATTGCATAGGTCAAATCTAGATCTAGCTCTAGCTCTAAATCTAGCTCTGGCTCTAAATCTAGCTCTAGCTCTAAATCTAGCTCTAGCTTTAGACATATCTGTCTCATAGAATCACAGAATGGTTTGGGCTGGAAGGAACCTCCAAAAGTCATCTCGTCCAACCCTCCTGCAGTCAGCAGGGATATCCTCCACTAGATCAGGTTTCCCAAAGCCTTGTCAAGTCTGACCTTGAATATCTTCAAGGATGAGGTTTCAGCTACTTCCCTGGGCAATCTCTTACACTACCCTCACAGTAAAGAATTTCCTCCTAACATCCAACCTAAATCTGCTCTTCTTTAATTTCAAACCATTGCCCCTCATCACTGCAGGCCTTTCTAAACAGTCCTACTCCAGCCCCCTTCAGGCACTGGAAGATCTGTATTAGACATACCCTGAGAATGGCACAAATCTTGGGGGGGAAAAAAAAAAAAGTTATGAAACACAGTTATCATTTTTATTTTTAAATTAATCTTCAATATTTATAACCTTTAATACTCCCAAAAGGACTAGATAAATTACCCAGCATATTTCTTTAAGGAAAACCCACAGAAATTCTGCATTTATTCTGTTTATGTGGTAGGAAATAAGGTGACTGAGAAAGTACCACTTCTAAGACAAAACAACTGTAACATGTCTTGAAGTTAATAGTTAACAATATTCTGCAATATAAAAAAGAAAGTAACATAGATTACTGAAACAAATCTAGGAGAATATTTCATTAGCAACAGCTTAAGACTACAGTGCCCAGTTCCCTGAGTTTTTCTTTTTCAGCTCTATTTTGTACTCTTCGTACCTGTAAAAGCCACCTCAGTATGAAGAAGGAAGGACAGAAACATCTATTCATTTTACTTCTATTAACTGCATCTCAGAGACCTTCTTGCTGTCTACAACTACCTGAAGGGTGGTTGCAGCTAGGAGGAGGTTACTTTCTATTCTCAGGCAACCAGCACCAGAACAAGAGGACACAGACTCAAGCTTTGTCAGGGGAAGTTTAGGTTGGAGGTGAGGAGAAAGTTCTTGACTGAGAGAGTCATTGGCTACTGGAATGGGCTGCCCAGGGAGGTGGTGGAGTCACTGTCCCTGGAGGTGTTCAAGGTGGGTTTGGACGTGGCACTTGGTGCCATGGTCTAGTCTTGAGGACTGTGGCAATGGGTTGGACTTGATGATCTTTGAGGTCTCTTCCAACCTTGCTGATACCGTGATGTCTAATAATTTGCATTATTAAACAACCAATCATTTAATAATGTCATTAATAAATTATTTAGCATTTTGCATTATTAAATAACATGTATTAATAACGCGCATTGAATGCACTATCTTAGGTTTTGACTGAAACCACTTAAGTTGTGTATCCAGCAAATTCCAAGGGAATCAGGTGAAAATATGACCTTTCAGATAATGGCATGCAGCTCTATCAACCAGTTTTATCATGTACTGCACTTCAAACCATCTGCATGTGTAATGAATCTGAAGAAAATAAGAAAATGAACGCAAGCAATCGATTTCTTAGTTATATCTCCTTAGTTCTAATGAACTCACATTCAGACATGTAAAAAAATCCTGCATGTGATACTGATCCAGAAGAGAAGCAGAGAAATTTCACCTGCATAAAAGTTATTTATTTAAATGAAAACCAAAGAACTACTCGACAAGTAAAATTCTTATCTCTGAGCTGTCTCAATATAAAAGAAAGTTGAAAGCACGTATGGAGAGGATATCAACAGAATCTTCTCTAGCAGCACACCGCTATTCATTTGGAGCCTACAGGAAACTTAGCAATTACTTTTTAGTGTCAGGTGTTCTAAAATGTGGTTATGAATCACTACCAAATTTAAGTGTTAAAACAACTTCTTACAATTCTCTGCCAAAGAATCGGTGCGGTAAACAAAAAAAAGAGAAATTTAAACACTAAGGCGCTGTGGTTTGGCCTAGCGCATACATAGCAACTACCCATCTGCAATAGCGAAATATTAAACCACAGAATGGTAAGAGTGGAAGGGACCTCAAAGATCATCTAGTTCCAAACCCCTGCCATAGGCAGGGACACCTCCCACTAGTACAGGTTACTCAAGGCCTCGTCCAACCTGGCCTTGAACACCTCCAGGGAGGTTGTGGAGTACAGAAGATCAAAGAAGATCAAAGATCACATTCTGTGCTTCTGTGCTCCACAACCTCCCTGGGCAACCTATTCCAGTGCCTCACCACCCTCACTGCAAACAACTTCCTCCTAACATCCAGTTTACATCTCCCCTCTTCCAGTTTAAATCCATTGCCCCTAGTCCTGTCATTGCAAGACCTTGTAAATAATCCCTGCCCAGCCTTCCTGTAGGCCCCCTTCAGATACTGGAAGGCTACTATCAAGTCTTCTTGAAGCCTTATTCCTCACTGGAAGTTTATTGTCAAGTGTTTATCTACTCTGCCATTCATTAAATATTTCTGAATGGAGCTACTCATACACAAACCTTTAACAGTTTGCAAAACAATCTACATAAGAAAGAAAAAGTCAACGATTCCAAGCAGCATACACCTCCTAAATAATATTTTTCAGGAGGTTCATATACTGCTTTAAGCCATGAGTCTTACTAGGTATAAACATCAGCTTTCACTTTCAGAACCACACCATGGGTCTGTCCTTAGGTCCAAAGTAGTATGTATTTCGAAGCCTGAATTTCATACTGTGGGAATTATTAAACCACATTCCCAAACTACTGCAAATAACACTTCAGTTTAGCATGACTGGCAATTCACTTAGGAAAGCCCTCTACTACTTTAAAAAACTATATACTTTTGACATCCAGAAAGGACAGTTTCTACAGGTCAAGCTTCAGATCACTGGTAGCAAACCTGAAAGCTTATATCAAAAGATATCTGTGCCTTACCTACTTGCAAGTAAATAAAGAAGAGTTCAGCTTCTAATGTCATAGTGAACAAAGGGAACAACAATATTAAAAGCGCCTCCCAACTCTTGGTTTAAATCAATATTTGCTTGGCCTGTTTACCCAACTAACTTTTATACAAGTAAATATCGACTTACATCTGAAGACTGACCCAAACCAACATGACCTTCCTCACAGCGCTCTTTCACAACTCTCCATCAGTTCCTCCTTACTGCTACCACATCTTTGACAGATTTTTCTGCTTTCTTTTCCAAACTCTCCACTTGCCACACTGACCCTACCTCTGCCTGACCTATTATTGCTCTTACTCAGCTTTCCCTCTGCATGCTTCCCATACTTACCATGCCTCCTCTTATTATTTTACAAGCTGTGTATCGACCTTACCATTGTAACCTAGAATTCAACTATAAGTTAGCATAATGTGGTAGTTTGGGGGGAGCCCAGGCTCCCATAAGAAAATTACAGAGACACAGTCCCATCCCAAAGGATGGACCTGGTTGTCCCAAGATATTGTAATATTGTTATTCTATTCCAGTTTCTGGTATCACAGCTTATGAGGCAGCACCTGGCTGATACTGCTCTCTTCTCCTCCCTTCACTCTTTTCTCCAGGAGGAACAACATCCCTACTTATCTCATGGTTTGTGTGAGGGTGATGGCTGCCAGCTGGCAGGGAATTTTGAGCTGTGCCATGCAGCCTGCTCTCAGGCCTGCTGGGAGTGGAAGGAACGGAGGATTCTAGAAGGTTTTAGTCCGATAGACTTGGCCTAGCTTATGGATGTATTCATTCTACCTGATTGTTTTTTGCATATATGCACCTGTAAATAGAATCTCCCTTTAAACTTCCAATCAGTGTGCAGTATCTTCATTCTTACTCTCTAAAAGGAGTAAATATAATTTCTGTTCTCCAGTACCAGCTAGCTCATGGCCCTGAACTGGGACACATACCTCAGCCCCACTTTGTTTTTTCAACACCATCCATCTCATGCAGTGTGACAATATTAGAAACACAGAATGGTAAGGTTGGAAGGGACCTCAAAGATCATCCAGTTTCAACCCCCCACCGTTGGCAGGGACACCTCCCACTAGAACAGGTCACTCAAAGCCTCAACCAACCTGGCCTTAAATGCCTCCAGAGAGGGAGCATCCACAAAAGTTTCCTTTCTTTGGGTCTTTAATCCCCAAAAAGCAAAGTTCTCCCTGTTTCCTCACCAATGATCTCTTCACACCATGAGAGTGCATCCCTTCATTAGCGTTGGGGGCCTTCCTACCCACGCATATCACAAAACACGATGTGGCAGTGCTTTCTCACATTGCTATGCTGCTGCTTTAGCAGGGATACTCTCAACATAGAATCATAGAATGGTAAGGTTGGAAGGGACCTCAAGGATCATCTAGTTCCAACCCCCTGCCATAGGCAGGGACACCTCCCACTAGTACAGCTCACTCAAGGTCTCATCCAATCTGGCCTTGAACCCCTCCAGGGAGGGAGCATCCACGACCTCCCTGGGCAACCTGTGCCAGTGTCTCACCACCCTCACTGCAAAGAACTTCCTCCTAACATCCAGTCTAAATCTCCCCTCTGACAGTTTAAACCCATTGCCCCTTGTCCTGTCGTTGCAGGACCTTGTAAATAATCCTTCCCCAGCCTTCCTGTAGGTCCCCTTCAGATACTGGAAGGCTGCTATCAGGTCCCCTCGAAGCCTTCTCTTCTCCAGGTTGAAGAGCCCCAACTCTCTCAGCCTGTCCTCATAGCAGAGCTGCTCCAGCCCTCTGATCATCTTTGTAGCCCTCCTCTGGACCCGCTCCAACACTTCCATGTCCTTCCTGTGCTGAGGGCTCCAGAACTGCACACAGTACTCCAGGTGGGGTCTGACAAGAGCAGAGTAAAGTGGCAGAATCCCCTCCCTTGCCCTGCTGGCCATGTTTCTCTTGATGCAGCCTAGGACTCGGCTTATGGATATTACCACAGGTCTGTGATGGCTGAGCTCTCCTTGATCTCTTTGAAGAAATCACAAACCTGTGATGATATCCACAAGCCAATGATACAACAAAATACAACATGGTCACTGACCTGGTAACCTCAGAAATCAGCGGCACAAGGCCTCTCAGAATTTGCTTTTTAAAAAATCAAACCAGGATCAGATCAAAGAAGACAGAACACATGCAAAACAGAAGGGATGATTCAGCAGTTCTTAGCCATTTGTCTTTAGATGTATTTTTCTTTTAACTTTATTCAAGGGACAAAATTCATCAGTTTCTTAGCCAATCAAGGGTTGCAGGCAGCAACTTGGCCTCTGATAATAATCTTGAAAAATAAAATGACCAGAAGTTTGCAGTACAGACACTTGTGGAAGAAGAGTTACACAGGGTCATACTTCCAAGCTCCAAAATATCAGAAAATTAACTGGAAATAATCAAACCAATGTAAAAGCCAACGATCCTTAGTTTACCCCATGAGGAAGTGCACAACTGTTCATAAGGCTTCAGCTATTACTGTAACAAAGTCATGCACCTCTTCATGGGGTAAACTAAGGATCGTTGGCATTTACATTTTAAGAGTAGTAAACAAATCAAGTACACAGTAACAATATTACATCTAAGAAAATTTGTTATTAGCCTTTTGTTTCTTGAATTAAAAAATGTAACTGCCCTTCTTACCAATTGTTACACTTCCTTCTGGTACTAAATCTTAATTATCAACCAGCCAAATCACTTCAAAATAAAAAAAAAAAAAAGTTCTGATTATAATTTTGCATTCCAAATAAAAATACCACAAAGAAACAAAACAGAGATTCTTCTGAGCAGGTCACTGGATAACTCAGGCTAGCCTAGGGGAGAAGATGTAAAACCTCACTTAAAATACAGTATCTTTTACTTCAAAGTTAACAAATCTGATCAAAACTTTCTGTTCCTTTCTTTTCAGAAAGCAAACAGGGCAATTTTTGCAGAAAGGGCTTTATCAGAAATTAGTGGGAAGTAATTATTCACATGGCCTGCTTTTATTAGGAAATCAAAGGGGCTGTTTCTTAAAAATAATGATTTTTCCATCTTGAATTATTTTGTGCAAGGAATACTTCTGCTTTAATACTTGTCAATTAGGTAGATGCATTCAATCAGTTGGAAAAGTATTTGATTAAGCCTATCTTCTTCCCCATCCTTAACAAAAGAGCTGAACAAAATCAGAAATGATGAAAAACTACCAGTAAACAGAAACAATGAAATTCTTTGTACTCTATCTAAAACCAGGATTAGAGTTATTAGAAATGTTGGAGAAGCCCTTTAAGTTATTTATCCCTTGCTGAGCAGAGTGGAAAAGTTGATAAAGCAATTAAGGCAGCTCACAAAAGACTCAGATGTGGTTTGAGTCATGTTCCAAATTCATGCAGCAAATTGTCTCCCCTCCATCTAAGTGTAGCAGGGGAAGAAGATGAGGGTTGTTGGCTGTGATGAGCATTATATCATTCCTGTATATGCTGCTGGGTAATGGAATGGGAGTGCTTCAAATGCCACCAGCTTGTTGACCACTTCTACTTAGGAAGAACCTTCCAGAGAAATTTCCGTTGAAAGATAAAACAAAATACAAACAACCCCCCCAAAACACCCAACTAAGTTCTCTTAACACAGCAAAAAGATTCTTCCCGTTCATTTAACTCCTGAAATATCACCTAAATTATACAAACCCCACCTGCAAGTTTTGCTTGGTAGCATGTGAGTACTGTACATACAAGTAAGGCTCAGATAGATTTGAATGATGAAGAGAGTACAGAACTGCATAGCATGTAGCTAAATAAAGAGACAGGCGAGTCTGAAAGCACTGCAAGATCTCTTCTAGTGTCTAAGAAGCATGTTCCAAATAAGGGTGAATTGCTTTGCCAGAGTGCTTACAATACTAACATTCTTATTTTTTTCATGTATTATAAAGTTGTTTATCAGTCTATCATCAGTCTATTCAAAATATGCCCTCCCAGTTTCTGTATCTAGGAATTACGACCACGAAGAACGGCAAACTGTGAAGACTGAAGGTACAGTAGCATACAGATTAGGAAAGCTATTAGTTGTATAAAATATTTAGAGCAATGTCATTTGTATTGCTTAGGAAGTTGTTGGTGGAACACTAATTTGTACCATATTCCCAGATGCTTCTAAGCACAGATTGGGGAAGGATGGTTCTTTCTTCTTTTCTGCTTGCAGACAGTGTCACTGATTCACCTACAGTTGCCTCTGAGAGATGGGGTCATCCCTCTTTTAATTCCTGACCACTCTGGATTCCTCTGTCCAAGTCTGGGTGGAGGTATTGGTTATGGCAGAGATACTACACATTCCAGTTCTTCCAGAATTCATTTCCCAAACTGATGATGGTACCATCACATCAAATAAACCACAAAAAGGGAAGAGACAGTACTGGCATCTCAAAATGCTCCACATTTAACTGGTTCTTAAGATGCATCAACATACTGTAAATGTCAATCAGCTGTGACCTAACTAGACAGAGCCTATGTAAATTGTTATTACTCCACCTTAATTAAACTATGAGTCACACACAAGTCTTCTACCTACCACCAAGCTTCTTACACCTTCAACATCATTCCTAATCATCTGCAACTTATCTCAGTTGCAGCTGTGAGGCAGGAAAGGGGCAGAGGAAACAATGGGAAGATATTACCTTACTTTTCCCACCTTCCATCTTTTACTGCAGATTTACACTTGAAACAAACAACTTCTGTTAAGTTCACAAAGGTAAAGACAATATGCCTCTTACTTTCTATTGAAGAATACAATGCAAGGTGTTAAGAAGGTTTTCTATTATACACAGAAGGTTTTCTATTATACACAGTTTGCTCTGGTTTCTAGAGAATATTTTTTCTGGAGTTTCTGCTCTGGAAAAAATAGAGATACCAGATTAATTCTAGGGTGACTGGTGGGGGGGTTGGAAGAGGTTGGAGATGTTTAGGTTTTCCCATATAGTGCAGGGAAGAAAGAGGGGGAAAAAACACAGAGAGTGGTTAAGCCATGCATTCTTCCACTGTGAAATGACAGATGTAGTTTCTTTACCATGAAACACTGGAACAGGTTGTCCAGGGAGGTAGCTGAGGCCCCATCCCTCAAGATATTCAAGTTCAGGCTCAACATGGCTCTGACCAACCTGAATCAGTGAAAAATGTCCCTGTTCACTGCAGAGGGTTTGAAGTAGATGACCTTTGGAGGTCCCTTTCAATAGGTCTATGATTCTAAATGAAACAAGAAAATGGTTGGGTTGGATGAACTACTACATACTATTGTGATGGTTTGGGAGTTCCCCACCCCCTACACTTTCAAAAATGACCCAGACTAGAACTCAGTCAGCTGGAAGTTAAGGACTGAAGCTCTATTTACAGCTAGGCACAATGTACAAGCAGAGATATACACTACATACAGGAATATTTACAGAAATAGACAAGTTCAAGGTAATACAGAAACACAACACCCCTCCCAGAAATCAGAGACCCCAGGAGGGGCTCCCAACCACCCTTCCACCTTCTCCCCACCCCTATACCCTACCCCAAGGTTTGCCTTACACACGAGGTGAGCTTGGAGGATTGGCCAGGGAGGTTAGAAGAAAAGTGGTTAGTGAAGATTAATCTGCAAAGAGGAACCAGAAGCTAGGCCACTCGAGACGCTGTGCCCCCAGAGACTGACTAATCTAATGTTTTGGTTTCTTCTCCCAAACATCTCAGCAAGCCTATGAGTGAAGCAGACATCACCATTGTTTTCCTTTCACAGCCTATAGTGTAATTTTCTTCATTAAAATATTCCAATTAGCCTCAAACCAGCACAACTATATACTACTTATATTTTTCATTCTTCCTACAGCTTCATGATATTGTAGTAGTATGAATTTACAGACTTTTGGCACATTCTGAAGGAGATGTTTCAACTTCACATCCCCACTTCGAGTTATGCCAAATTACTTCCTTGAAAATAAGTAAGAATTAGACAGCTAAAATATGAACATATGAGCAACAAAGTGGGGGGAAAAAAAAAAATCTTGTCTGAGGACTTTTATAATCAAGATGGCTATCATTTCATAAAGCAGATCACATGTCCATTATGAAAACTTACTTTTACTTAAGGAAAAAACAAAGAAGCATTTTCACCAGCATGGGAAGCGATGCATGTAAGGGACAGCTGTAACATTTCATAGGCAGCAGGTTTTTCTTCAATGCCCTACATATGTGAGATTCAGCCTTAGGAGTATGACAAAATGGTAGATAATCATAACCCTCCACACAGCTTTTAGCTAAAAAAAAAGTGGGATAGAGCTTCCTTATCCAGGAGCTTCCTATCATCCACAATCTTTGTGCAGGACCTCAATTCTTTCCAAAACTTTTCCAGTGATAGGACAAGTGGCAGTGGGTGCAAGATGAATCACAGGAGGTTCCACATGAACATAAGGGAGAATTTTTTCACTGTGACAGTGACAAAACACTGGAACAGTCTTTGCCAGGAGGCTGTGGAGTCTCCTCTGGAGGCATTCAAAACCCATCTGGACACATTCCTGTGTGACCTACTCTGTGGGTCACAGAGTGACACATAGAGTGGTCCTGCTCTGGCAGGGGGGTTGGATTAGATGATCTTTCCAGGTCTCAGCCAACCCCTAACTGTGATTCTGTAATGCATGCAGTAGGCAATGCCATTATTCTGGCTTTGTGTTACCTTTTAAAATGTGTATTTAGCTACCAGATAAATAAACTTTTAAACTGTTACATTTTGTTTTATGTTATGTCTAGTTTTATAGAGCTAAATAATAAAAGAAAGGTACACATACTGAATGCTACTGATAAGAAAGATGGATTACTTCAGATTTGCCTTTGTGTTTACTGACAAAAGGCAGGGTGCAGTAGCTACCAGGTTTGCTCTGATTGAAAACTGCGGTCTAGTTGGTAGATTAAGCATCTACAAAATGATTCCTTGCAGAGTGCAGTATGGCTTTTTGCACTCTAGTATCTCATGCAGCAAATCTGCCTAAATTACATCTTTAATAAATCATTTAGTACTTACCACATTCTGCTAATTATTTCAAAATACTGTAATCCTACATTATTTATATGTTAATTTATTTTTTTTTTTATCCTAAAAGAACAATACTGCACAGAGTGGATTGGTACCTTCAGTAAACAGCAATATGAAATATATAACTACCAAGAGAAGCCACCATAATTCATAGAATCATAGAATGGTAAGGTTGGAAGGGACCTCAAGGATCATCTAGTTCCAACCCCCTGCCATAAGCAGGGACACCTCCCACTAGTACAGCTCACTCAAGGCCTCCTCCAACCTGGCCTTGAACAGCTCCAGGGAGGGAGCAGCCACAACCTCCCTGGGCAACTTTTGTTCCAGTGCCTCACCACCCTCACTGGAAAGAACTTCCTCCTAACATCCAGTCTAAATCTTCCCTCTGCCAGTTCAAACCCGTTGCCCCTTATCCTGTCGTTGCAAGACCTTGTAAATTGTCCCTCCCCAGCCTTCCTGTAGGCCCCCTTCAGATATTGGAAGTCTACTCTAAGGTCTCCTTAAAGCCTTATGAATATGTAGCAAAGTGCTCATTTAGGATTTGGATAAGGCTAAACATACAATGCATTCTACTGTGTGCCACTAAATATCCATATCCTTCAGACAACTGGGGGGGGGGAAGAAAAAAAAAAGAAAATCAGAAGTCACAAAAATTAAGCTGCAAAATAAAAAAATAAGACCGATTTGTAACCACAACCAAGCATGAACAATTACAAATTCCAAATGTAACGATCATTCAAAATAAATGTAACTGATGGATAATCCTCACAGGGTGAAAGTCAAAGTAAACAGACAGTCCACTTAGAAAGTGTCTAGTGAATTGATTTAACAAGTTTAATGCGAGCATCAGTGTGGGGCTATTACTGATCGTAAGCTTTACTGATGTTATTTGTTCGCTTGGAAAAATACCGCTCTTTGGAATGAGCACATTAAGGCTAAAATTGCAGAGAAAACCCTATTACAACTTTATTGCTGGCAAATTGGAACCAAACCTTGTCTGTATATCAATTACTTAGAGTTACCACAGAGATAAATCCTTTTTCTTTTTTTTTCTTTTTTCTCTTTTTTTTTTTTTTTTTTTTTTTTTTGTATAGGCTCAATCTTGAAGACAGTGATGAGAAAACTCCTTATTATACCCTACCAACATCACTAGGTTTTCTTAGCAATTTCAAGAAATTGTCAATTAAGTTCTTTTTATTAGGTTCCAAAAGCTGTTAAGTCAAACACAAATCTATCATAAGGCTTGTAACAGCATGTTATTTAGGCACATTTCAATGTTTCACTCTTTCATTATCTACCTACCCAAACCCTAATCAAAAGTTCTCATAAAGTGAAGGAGTTTTCAGTTCTCCCATCTCGAGGTTCAGATGAATTCAGGGCAAGTGAGCTCTCACTTCTCGTAACTGGTCATGTAAGGAATGCCCATTAAGTGAGTAGAAATATCATTATTTTGATGGTTTTAGATACTAATACACTTATTCACAAGGTCATTAATGCTGAATGACATGCTGCTGTGTAATTGGACAGGGTAGTTAAAGCAATAATATTTACAAAGTCTGACAAATATTAGCACAAATGCACAGATTTTTATGTGCCTTGCTGCCTGATAGGGTTTCCTTTAAGACAAATAACTACCTCTACAAATTAATGTATAAGGGAAGTTGCTACACAGATAGATCCCAGAGCTGCAACATTGAAATGGGCTGTACTCCTTGTTCTCTGAGACATGATAAGCTAAACTCTTTGTAGGGTTGATGCTTAAAAGTCTCCAGGAAGAGTAAAGAGTTAGTTATTGCTTATAGGAACAGCACAGCAAAGAGTCAAACAGGTCAGCAATCAAGACAGCTACTTACCTGATCTCTCAGTCAGGCACAGAGTGCCTGAGAAAACGCAGGAGGGGAGAGGAAAATGTAAGACAATTTTGAAGAAGAACTATGGCTAATCAGTACTACTTCAATACTTCTGTAATACTTACACTGCAGAGTAGCTGTAGCAACGTTAAAACAGAGGCTCACATTCTCCTCCTGGTAAATGCACAACCCAAATTTACTGATAAATGGAATTTAAAGTTCACCTATCTGACTGTTCCACCCTTTGAAAGAAACTGGAAGTCATTTTGTGTTCTTCTAGCTGGTTTGCACAAACTGATGATCAGGGCTGCTTGTTTTTTTTCAATAGAAAGAGTAACATATCATAAGCCTACATAAATCTGAATGCTAAAAATGCTAATCAGATGTGTTAAAGCTAAACGGATAGCTATAGGATGTCTTAAGATAAATCACCACGTTGCAAGGCAGAAAATGTGAGTAAAGCAGTTGTGCAAAAAGCCTCAAAAGTTACAACACAGACTTCTGTGCTCAAATATTCCTTTGAATTTTTTTCTTGCTTCAGTGGCTGCTTTCCCACACAGTCATTCCAGTTCATTCTATAGCATCCTGAATAGCTGGTCACAGGCTAACAACACTTGAAGAGAAAGAAGGTCAAAGCTATCATTACAGTGGTGACAACCAATCACAGTTAAAAAAAGAAGTTTTATTTATTACACTTTATATAAGAAACCTTTACTGTAGAATATAATTGTACTGTCACTACACACCAGAGATTTTTAATCCCCAATCATTCCAACATATTTTACAGTTCATTACCTTTTCAGTTAGATATTGAAGGAAAGACTCTCAGGAGTCTACACAAAAGCTTTTTTTAAAAAAAAAAAAAATCTACTATTTTTACTCTCATATTTCATCTCTATGAAACAGTGGATGATGAATCTCAGTAAAGAAAAATACACATCTTCTGCATGAGATAAGTAATGAATTTAAAAATAAAGAAAAAGCCAGTCCCAAAAGAGTAAAAATATTTTGCTAAAGTTTTTTAAAGGTTTAACATTATTTTCACCAAACCATAAAATATCTGGAAGGTGTTTATAAGAACTTGGGTATGGTATTGGAGCATTGTCTTAGCTTAACAAGACAGACTACATACCTCCCCAATAACACACAGTGCACTAACAAAGAAATACAAAGTCAAGTTGCCTCTAGGAATGGATTGCCTCATGATTCTCCTAAGTTCGAGTAAGTGTCACTGTGAAAAGTTAGGCAATTGTATCACTGCATCTTTTATTCTGTAGAAATCAATCACACATGGTCATTTTTCCCACAAAATGTAGTTCAAGCATCATTCTGTATTGACTGGATATAATCCAGCCTTCAAAAAAAAACAAAACCAAGGCACTCTAAGGAGGTTGTCCTATAAACTAAAGCACAATAAAACACGCTTGTGTATTTCCTTTTTAGCTTTGTTTTGTTAATAAATTGGTAAACTAGAATCATGAAACATCAGAATGTTTTGGGTTGAAAGGGACCTCCAATGCCCAGCAGTGATCAGGGACATCCTCCATTAGGGCAGGCTGGTCAAAGCTTTGTCAAGCCTGACCTTGAGTATCTCCAAGGATGAGGCCTCAGCTACCTCCCTGGGCAACCTGTTGCACTGTTCCACTTCCTTCATTGTAAAGACCTTGCTGCTAACACCCAGTCTAAATCTATTCTTGTCTCATTTCAAACCATTGCCACTCATCCTACCACTACAGGCCTTTGCAAACCGTCCCTCTCCAGCCTTCTTCTAGCCCTTGGATTGCTACTGTTAGGTCTCCCCAGTCTCCTCTTCTCCCCGGTGAACATAAGTATTGTACTTCTAGAGAGAGATCCGATGTTCTCTAACTTCTGTTTCATTTGAGAATTCATTACAACCTCCACAAAAGGATCATTCAATAAATAAAACAATAATTG
>VWZE01008045.1:135835-156635 GCA_013396675.1 Eubucco bourcierii
TTTTTGTTTTGGTTTGTTCTCACTCCCCCCCCCCCCCCCAAGAGAATGAAACATCATCAGGCTGTGCAAATACCTATTACATACTGGAGAGTTTTGATTATAACAGCAAAAGAATGATAGGAAATGTGCAAGTTTCTAAAGGTACTGTCATTCTTGGATCCACAGAAATACTTTCTCTTTTCACAATTAAAATGCACAATATCCGTTTTCTGAAACTACATTGACAGAAAGATGAATAAATAAGAACTCAACAATGAATAGTGGGATTATTTAGTTAATATATAGAATCATAGAATAGTAAGGTTGGAAGGGACTCCAAAGACCATTTAGTTCCAACTCCCTGCCATAGGCAGGGACACCTCCCACTAGCACAGTTCACTCAAGGCCTCCTCCAACCTGACCCTGAACACCTCCAGGGAGGGAGCAGCCACAACCTCCCTGGGCAACCTGTTCCAGTGCCTCACCATCCTCACTGGAAAGAACTTCCTCCTAACATCCAGCCTAAATCTCCCCTCTGCCAGTTTAGACCCATTGCCCCTTGTCCTGTCATTTCAAGACCTTGTCAATAGCCCCTCCCCAGCCTTCCTGTAGGCCCCCTTCAGATACCAGAAGGCTACTGTAAGGTCTCCTGGAAGCCTTCTCTTCTCCAGGCTGAAGAGTCCCAACTCTTGTAGCCTGTCCTCGTAGGAGAGCTGTTCCAGCCCTAATATGCATTAATATATATTAATATATAGTTGTATTATATCATTATATGTTTTCTTACATATTATTAGATTACATATTTACTTTATATATTATTATATTATGTGATTATATATTTTATATTATTGTGTTATATATTATATACACATACATATATACACAAACATACATATACACATATATGTACATACATATATATATACATATGTACATACATATATATATAAAAGAAATGCCTTAGTAAAAGGAAACTATTTGTTAGTTTGCCACCTATCTTCCCTTTGTTGCTTCTTCCAGTTGGTTTCCTTCTTTTACACTTTCACCTATTAGCAGCTATTTCAGCCATCTAGTATTATGATGACAGAGTAAAAAAAAAAAAACTGCAGAGTTTATATCTTGACCATTTAAAACTGGTATAGAATCCAGATTTTCAAGTATGAGGAGGACTGCAAAATTATTTTCATCTTTTACTTAAAAAGCTTGGGTCAGTAGATAAATGCTAACCCCAGACTTATTTAAAACTTTAAGACTATTTTCATCTTGAATCAGTATGTATGTCTAGAACCTTGTTTAAGAAAACTATTCACCATGCAAAGTTTTAAATGCACAGTATCAAAGAATAATTTTTTGACATTTTGATTCATACATGCTTATAAAGCTCCAAGAAAACATGGTTTAATTATAAAACATATTTCTACTGCCTTAGTCATGCCAATTAAATTTGATTGGATACTTTCTTTATTCAACAAGCCCCTTTCATGTCATTTTAATTTACTGTCAAAGCAGCCTGAATATTGGAAACTAAATTATTTACTACAGCCCATAAGCCAATAATGTTCCATTTGTCTCGTACAGAGGGAGACTAGACTAACAAGATTATTAAGGACATTACTTGTAATAGCGAATGTCCTTCACTTTATTTGAGCTTCATGCTGTGCTTTCAGAGATCATACTTCAAAAGAGCTCCATTTCATTCCATCACAGAACCTCTGATATAAATTATTCTTTGCTAGCTTTGTAATACTCTGATCATAGAAAACTGGGTCCAATCTTGTTGGTTAAAAACAGAGGCTTCTTTTCTAAGATAACTACATAGTTTATTTTTTCCTACAAACCTTTGATGCACTCCCTTGTGCCAGTAACACAGAACAGGCAGAGATCAGCTGAATCTATCATACAATGATAATGTCTCAGAGATTCACCTCACAAGAACTTCGGTTGCCTTTGCAATGAAAGCCCTATGAAGAGAGGCTGAGGGAGCTGGGATTGTTTAGCCTGGAGAAGAGGAGGCTCAGGGGAAACCTTCTTGCTGTCTACAACTACCTGAAGGGTGGTCGTAGCCAGGAGAAGGTTACTTTCTTCTCTCAGGCAACCAGCACTAGAACAAGAGGACACAATCTCAAGCTGCACCAGGGGAAGTTTAGGCTGGAGGTGAGGAGAAAGTTCTTGACAGAGAGAGCCATTGGCTACTGGAATGGGCTGCCCAGGGAGGTGGTGGAGTCACCATCCCTGGAGGTGTTCAAGGCGGGTTTGGACGTGGCACTTGGTGCCGTGGTCTAGTCTTGAGGTCTGTGCCAACGGGTTGGACTTGATGATCTTTGAGGTCTCTTCCAACCTTGGTGATACTGTGATACAATGATTTCAACCCAAATTCTGCAATCTAAATGCATGTGGCTAAAATCAGCCTTGTAAGTCCTTAAAAACACCATGTAGAAAATGCAGTAAATGTAATGCAGAACAGACTTCAGCACATGAACAGATTTTGTGAGAAGAAACTTGAAAAACACAATACAAATTGTCTTTCATATAATTCTGTTATGCAGACTGATAAACTGATAAAAGATCACAACAGAAAGACTGAAAAAAATAATAAGCTGAGGAAGGTAATTCTTGACCTAATGCTAGATCCACTCCTTGCCTTTTTGTTATGACTCAAGTTAGCAAGACTTTTAAATAGATTAGCAACTCAAAGCAAATGAATAATCTTGTTTAAATCAAGGGAGATGCTTATGTGCCTGGAATTAAGCATATATTCAAATTTTTTCCCTAATTGAGGAGATTTGTTATTTATGATACTGGAAAGTATTTCAAAGAAAAAAAAAAAGACAGCAGTAGAAAGGTTTTGGAAATAATGACATGGAAAACCCTTTAGCTTTAGAAGAAGGCAGATTAACATATGGGGGAAACCCTGCTTTCAGGACACTGGAAGAAAGGTAGAACATACAATAATTCCTTTAGCCTCACATATACACACAAGAAAAAACATTGTACTGTATGCTGAATTTCAGACAAGTGTTAATGGGGAAGACAGGCAATTATTAAGTGCTAGCCCAATTTATCTGCCTACAACTCTGACTATCCTGAGCTAAGGAGATAAATTTGAAACAGATGTGTCAAAAAACCCAACTTAGCATATATTTTAGGGACAATTGTGTAATTCTTGCCTACTTACTAGCACTTATCAAAAGTGGTATTATGTTGAGTTTGTTCTTTTCATCCATTTAAATAACCTTTTATTTTGATGATGTCGATATACAATACAATATGATAGCCCTGAAAGAAGATGACAACAACAAAGATACAAGTCTCTTCAGGTCTGGTAAAAATATAGTACAACAGCTAGATAGTTTTAATTAAATAAAAAAAAAAATCTTAAAGACCTTAAAGACCTTGAATTTAGAAAAAAGTCAGGTCAAAACTAAAACTTCTTTATTTAATCTATTAATGATGAGCCTCCACCAATACTTCTGTATGTCTGTCAGGTTACCTGGTTAGGATATTCACAAGTCAGAAACTTGTAAATAAAACAAAAAACTTCCTGAATGTACAGAACTAAAAAAGAAGGAAAAGACAGCAGCAGTTTTATATTGACAAAAGCACTTTCTTACAATGGAGGAGGGTATAAGGTGATAATTTAGTGTTCCAGCACAGATTCACTGGATAATGGCCAAATATCACCAAGCAAACACAGCTGTAATGTTTATGTTAAAAACAACAGGCTCCAACAGCAGTCAGGCATTCTATCCTTCAAGTACTGAAAAGAAATTGTTTCTTTTCACAGAATGGAGATTATTTAGGAGTAACATGACAGAAAATTCTGAGAAAAGGGTGTCCTCCTTAAAAGAAGGCTATCTTACTTGTCTTTTGTAAAGACAATCCCAATCATTAGCATTATTTAATGGTCATAATGAAATCAGAACTGAATGTTAGAAGAAATGCTACTAATAATGCTACTGTTAATGTACAAATCCATAAGAATGGAGAAAAGTTTTAGGGTTTGTATATTTCAAGGCCATTTGGAGTCTTTTTTTACAAACCCAGATTGGAACTGTCTATATTATAAATAGTGCATGAAAAGTCTGCTCCTGACAGCTGTGCAGAAATTTGTCTTTAAATGGGGGGGACACACGACACACACTTTATCGAAGTGAGAATTGCAGAGTTTTATTCTACAAAATCAGATACCAGAAACAAACATTCTACTTTTGTTCTCTGTGGCACCTCTATTTCAGACTATCTTCCTTAGTACAAAAATAAAAAAAGAACTCAGTGGTCCAGATAAGAAAAAGTCTTAGAGTAATGGTTTTTTATATTGAAATGTACTTTATGATTCTACTACATGTAAGAACACTAATATGAAGATGTTCCTAAGGTTTACAGTGCACTTAGCAAAACACAGAAAATTTCATAAGATAGAAGACAATCTTAAAAATAAGTCAGACTACAGGATTAGTATTTGTCATTTTCAGACCAAGAGCTGTTAAATCTAGATGCACTTCTACAAAACAAAACCACATATTCATATTCGATGGAAACATCTGAGAAGGTGTTATCTATCAGTCACATGCAGAGGACAAATCTTTCCCAGCTCAGATATAAAGAGTGAAATAAAAATTAGCAATTTAACTCCCCCAAAAAACCCAACCAAACACAAAAACCTCCATCCTGAATTCCAAGGATAAATCCCATAATGTCCATGTAATTTTGTATGAATCAACAGCATAAATGGTAAATGTTAAGCTGAGTCTTACAAGCAGTAATCCTTGTGTGCCTCCTGAATTGTCACCATTTTGCCTTCACATCACTAGTACTTTTGTATCTCGTGAGTTGATCAATGTTTTAATCCCTTTTTCTAAAAGAAGTTCTTAAAGAAATGTGCTAAGAATGCATAAAATATTCCCACTTTCTGCAGGAAAAAGCCCAAATACAGTACTGAAAAAAAAAACCCACCATGAAATACAACTACATCTTGCACTCCTGTATAAGGTACGGTAAATATGTTTATTAATGCATGTAAGTTCCATTTAAGTATTTTATGAATGTAATTAATTAAGCATAGATTACACAGTAATGTATATGTAATGTAGGCATGAACACAAAGCATTAAAATATACTATATTGAGAGGAGTCATCAAGGTTCATCCTGGCTATTTTATCCCTTGAAAAACACACATGTAACAAATTAATATGGTCTCCATGCACATATATATATATATATATGCACATATGTCATATACTTCTACACACATATGTCCTTCCCCAGCACAGGAAGGACATGGAAGTGTTGGAGCGGGTCCAGAGGAGGGCCACGAAGATGATAGGAGGGTTTCAGCAGCTCTGCTATGAGGACAGGCTACAAGAGTTGGGGGGTCTTCAGCCTGGAGAAGAGAAGGTTTCCAGGAGACCTGATAGCAGCCTTCCAGTATCTGAAGGGGGCCTACAGGAAGGCTGGGGAGGGACTATTTGCAAGGTCTTGCAATGACAGGACAAGGGGCAATGGGTTTAAACTGACAGAGGGGAGATTTAGACTGGATGTTAGGAGGAAGTTCTTTGCAGTGAGGGTGGTGAGACACTGGAACAGGTTGCTCAGGGAGGTTGTGGCTGCCCCCTCTCTGGAGCCGTTCAAGGCCAGGTTGGAGGAGGCCTTGAGTGAGCTGTACTAGTAGGAGGTGTTGGAACTAGATGATCCTTGAGGTCCTTTCCAACCTTACCATTCTATGATATGTAGCACAGAACCATAAAATGGCTCAGGTTGGAAGGGTCCTTAGAGATCTACTCTAACTTCCCTGCCATGGGCAAGGATGACTCACAACTAGATTAAGCTGCTCAAGAACTCATCCAACCTGGCCTTGAACACCCCCAGGGAGTGTACCTGAGGTATCCTCAAGATACATATAACAGGAGATAGAACTCCACAAAGGGAATTTTGAAATCCAGTCTCCTAGGTTTTATCTCAAACATTTATTCCATATGGGACTCAGTGAAAGAAAACACTTCCTTTCTTGTATTCATGTAGGGTGAGTTGGGTTGTTGTTTTTTAGGTTGTGGGTTATTTTTTTCTTATAAACAGAAAAGCTAAAGCAATTCAATGACAAATCAGGCCTTGTAAAGCTACATAGAAAGATGCTCAACAAGTAGTTTCATGTCACTTTTCTCCATTTATGTTACAGATATATTTGCATTAAAAGACAAAAAGGATTAATTCCTTAACATTTCTTCATTAAAAAAAAAAGAAGTGCATAAACTAATGTGGTTTTTTTTTTCCCCTGATTGAACTTTATACACCATGTTCCATTTTGACTGAAACAGTGAAATAACTAGCATGTTGCCTCTCTGAAGCCGAAAGCAATTTCCTTTTCTAATTTTAGTTATGCAAAGCCTATGGGCATCATCAGCATTTAGTAATTAGTTTTATAATTACTGCTGTTTTGCTCACTGTCATTCAATTTTTCTTACAACATGGTCTGGGATTGAAACATCCCACATCCACAGCTGTGTAAATTGCCATCCATTTATAAGACAAAAAAAGTAACATTCAACGTACATCATTATTCAGTCAAGAATGTATTATTGGTACTTAGGTGATGCTTTGAGTACATAAGCTGCCCAGTAAGATACAAAGAAAAATATAATTCCAATACTTAGCAAATGCTATTTAACACAGGGAATTAGGGGAAAATCTAAATTAAAAACAGAGGTATTTCCATTAAATAACATTTCAGTCTATGAGTGATAAAAATATCTATTCCAAATACAGGGGGCAAAAAACCCACAAAACCTCCTATTTAAATAAATATATAAATAACAAAATAAGGCACTGAGGAGAAAGTTCTTCACTGAGAGTCATTGGCTACTGGAATGGGCTGCCCAGGGAGGTGGTGGAGTCACCGTCCCTGGAGGTGTTCAAGGAGGGTTTGGACGTGGCACTTGGTGCCATGGTCTAGTCTTGAGGTCTGTGGTAATGGGTTGGACTTGATGATCTTGGAGGTCTCTTCCAACCTTAGTGATACTGTGATACTGTGTAATACTATGAACTGAAAAGCTTTTGAATTCTGATTTGCTGGTCGTGTAATTTGGTCATTATTGTTAAATGAATTTGTAGTCTGGCAACGACAAAAAAGAGATCTAAGAGATCTAACCTAGAATTACCTATCAATATAGTGTCAATCTACTTAGACATCATATTGCCAAATGTGGGCTGCTTAATTTTATGAATCCTAAAAATACAAATGGGGTTTGGTATAACATATTTGTCTAAATTCAACAATTTGTCTCAAAGATGTTACGCCCAGCAAAACTAAAGAGATTGACTAGAATTCTTACATCATTGCTTTACAAATATTGCTTCAAGATATAATTATTTCTTTAAATTTCTAATTTAGCAGAACCACAATCTCCCCAACAGTCACAAAATGGTAAGGAGGTCTGCCCTCAGGGTCTGGCAGAAAATCTTTAACAAAAACATGGAGTATAGCTCTGAAGGACTGATGCCTACACACCCTGCTAACAACTGGCTTTGGCCTGCTCTGAATTGTTTTATGTTTCTGTTTTACTCATGGCAGAACAATTCAAACTCAAAGAAAGGGAGTTTCAAAGCAAATTTAAAGAAAGGGAGTTGAGGCTTTCTGCTAGGGCTTGGTTTTATATATATATATACATATATGCATGTGTGTGTGTGTGCACGTGTGTGTGTGTGAGAGTTTGGGTTTTTTTTAACTTTATATATGAAAATCCTTCTGTAGACAACTTTCATTGACAACTCACCATGAGGGTGGTGAGACACTGGGACAGGTTGCCCAGGGAGGCAGTGGAAGCCCCAATTCTGGAGGTTTTTAATGCCAGATTGGATGGAGCTCTGAGCAACCTGATCTAGCGTGAGGAGTCTTTGCCCACGGCAGGGAGGTTGGAACTAGATGATCCTTGAGGTCTTTTCCAGCCCTGACAATTCTACAATTCTATGAACTCTACCTCACTTTATTCCTTATCAAATAATAAATAAATAAGAACAATATTGTGCATAATCTTTGAGTAGCAAAAATAATTTCCATTTTGAACCACTTGGAACATTATGTAGCTATATGCAGTTAGATCACTCTTTCAGGAAAAAAACCAAAGCAAAAAAAACCCCAAAAACCAACCTACCAACAAACCAGGAAAAAAAACCCTGCATAAAACCTGCAAAACCCTCAACAACTAAACCCAAACAACGAAACAAAAGAAAAAATAAACACAAGCAAAAAAAAAAAAAAAAAAAAAAAACCCCCCCCAAAAAAACACTCCAACAACCAAAAACCAAAAAATATCCTAACATACAACACACCAAAAAGATGCAGCAACCCAGAAACCTTAACACAAAAATCAGTGAAATCTAAATTTATGCATTTGTGCCTCAGATGTTTTGAGCTCAATTACTAAAACATATTGATCCACATGCAAAGCTTTTTTGTCCTGATACACTTACTGAAATACTGCAGGAAACACACCTGAATACAACCAGATTAGCTCTAACAAAGGAACCAAAGTATTTTGTTCACTGATGCACCATTCAGGCTCAGTGAGAAGTTTGTCATAGAACATGCCTTCCACTGACTTGAATTAAATGCCACACAGTGCTCCACATAATCACAGAATGCTAGGGGTTGGAAGGGACTTGTGAGAGGTTGATTGTCACTCCCATAATGTAATCAACAAAGATAAAGATTGCCTTTGTTAAAGATGGGCCAGAGATACTGTTCATCTCTGTTCTCCGGACCTTCACAGGACCTCAAAAGATCATCAAGTCCAAACCCCTGCCAGTGCAGAATCACTTAGAGCAGATCACACAAGATCTCACCCAGGTGGGTCCTGAATATCTCCAGAGAGGGAGACTCCACAACCTACCTGGGCAGTCTGTTCCAGTGTTCTGTCACCCTCACAGTGAAACATTTGTTACTCATGTTTCCATGGAACTTCCTATACCTCAACTTCCACCCATTGTCCCTTGTGCAGTAATTGGGCATCACCAAGCAGAGTCTGGTTTCACCCTCTTGGCACTTACCCTTTACATCTTTATAAACGTGAATGAGGTAGCCCTTCAGTCTCCTCCTCTCCAAACAAAACAATCTGTAAAATATTCCCTGCATGTATTTTTTCAGGACAACTACTACTCATCTACAGTAATATCCTTACAGAAGGATATTTTCGAAGCTGGTTAACAGGAATATATTTAGGTGTGAAAAGCCAGGAGAAGGTGTTGTTGCACTCCTAAGAGGAAATGCTGTTTCAGGAATTCTTCACCTCTAAGTGAAAGGGCCTGGAAAAAAAAAATTTAAAAAAAAAAAAAAATCTCTTCTTCATTTTGGCAAAACCTAGTAAAGCACTGCAAAGAGGGAACAGAGGAAGAAATGCTGCTTGCCTCACTAGGGAAGAAATGCTTCCTGACAAACAGAGCAGATAACATAAGTTATTAGCTGCAACACTGTATTTTTTTTTTTTACTAGTTTTTCAGTACATTCTGCAGTAACATGTGTAAAGTATTTTGAGATCTTCAAATTACAGTTCTCCTATAAACGTGAAGAAGTAATATTGTATATTCCAGAAACCTTTTCATTCATAAAATATTCCTGGCCATATGTCTGTAAACTAATAGCAATCACCCAAAATTGCACGAAACATGGCACAAAGAAGTGTGAAAAATAACACATGACACAGATCTGATACATCTTCAGGGAGAAGTTGCAGGGGGAAATACTCCAATGTTAGCAACATTCAGTGGCTATCAGAAATTTATTTCTTTTCATTTTGTCAGTGCCTATTAATCCCAGATACACTGACAGTCAAAGGTTAAAAAAGGGAATAAATTAACATTATTGTCAATCATTACATACAGAAGAATAATTAACTCAGTATGTTTATTTATATACTTTTGCTAGTTGATTAAATGAATGACTGATGACAGGTTCCTTGTTTTCTTTTCCTTCTTTTTGTCAGTATAAATGATCAGTATGAAACTAAACAGAGGCATTAAACTGAAATTGTTAGAAGCAGAAAATATATTACAGATGGATTCAGATGATTTCAACTTTCTTGTTAGTCTAGTGTAACTGACTGAAATATCTTTTTATTTATGTACACAAAACCACCTCCATTAATAGCAGAAATAATCTGTAACCTGACTTTCCTCTCAAATATTCTGTATTAATATTCAGGTTTTTATTTTTAAAAAAAAAATGGTTCAAAAGCTCTGCAGACAAACTGTGCAAATGAATGAGGTTATCCAATTTATTCTTGGACAACTCATCACATTCAGGTGACACTGAGGTGCTTGAGCGTGTCCAGAGAAGGGTAATGAAGCTGGGGAGAGGCCTTGAGCACAAACCCTATGAAGAGAGGTTGAGGGAGCTATGATTGTTTAGCCTGGAGAAGAGGAGGCTCAGGGGAGACCTTCTTGCTGTCTACAGCTACCTGAAGGGTGGTCGTAGCCAGAGGGAGGTTACCTTCTTCTCTCAGGCAACCAGCACCAGAACAAGAGGACACAGTCTCAAGCTGCACCAGGGGAAGTTTAGGCTGGAGGTGAGGAGAAAGTTCTTCATCGAGAGAGTCATTGGCTGCTGGAATGGGCTGCCCAGGGAGGTGGTGGAGTCACCGTCCCTGGAGGTGTTCAAGGCGGGTTTGGACGTGGCACTTGGTGCCATGGTCTAGTCTTGAGGTCTGTGGTAATGGGTTGGACCTGATGATCTTTGAGGTCTCTTCCAACCCTGGTGATACTGTGATCACTAACGGTGTATGCAAAGATGCCAAAGTATTCTTAAATGCTGGATGGTATTTTCAGTAACACAAATAGTTTTGGGGAACAAACCAGGGCAAAAATGGGTACGACACATTGAAAAACTGTCATTTGGGTAACATTAGATGAGGGAAGAAAGTAATAGAGAGTCAATTCTCTCTTCAGTTTGCCTCTAAGGGTACATCCAATCTCTCCCTGCAGCTTGCTGCCAGGTAAGGGAGTGGTGAGTGAAAGCATTTTTGGGATCGAAGGGTTTTCTTTTCTTCCTCACATCATAAACAAAAGCAGCAAGACATAAAGTTCTGATATTGCTTCCTTTAATGTAGCACAGAAATTAACTAATTGCCTCAAATTTCTGAGGACAGCTTAAAACCCAAGTCTCTGAACCCAGGACAAACAGAGTTTCCCCTGAGCTCAGCAACAGTTTCTGGTTGGGCAAGGAAAGTTAACTGAATGCAACTGCATTTTTTGAAAGTCAAAGGAATTGACCCAGAAGTCTGAGGAGACAGCTTTTGTATGGGCTTAAAAGAAAGTAAAATATCTTTCTCCCAAAGCAATTCACAGTGGTAAACGGCTGACAGCTTGAAAGCTTTGTCTGTTACTTACAGAATTTACTGTTGAGAACACAAACTGAAGGAAGTCACCAGCAAAATCTGCAGTTTCGTTTACACTGTTAAAGAAACTACCTGCCTGAAAAACCCAGTTTTTCTTAAAGTCAACCCTTATGTCTTTTTGTTACTTGGAAATGGTAGAGACAACTGAACCAAATCACAAAGTTAACCTGAGTCCACTTAACTTAATTTTTGAACTAAGGGAAGTCTGAATTCAGAAGGAGTTATTTTCTTCCAATTGCCATACAAATTTTGGCTCCAGTTAATGTGCTGACTTAGAAAGTGAGTTCCTTTTCCTTGCAGAACCCTAGCCTCTGTGCACCACAGTACTAGGATTGTGGTTGTGCTTAGCAAGGATCTCCTGATCTTACTTGATTTAATTATGCTCTGGCTTCTCTTGTCCAGATCACACAGCATTAGGAACCTTGAAAGATCATCTAGTCCAAATCCCCCGCCAGAGCAGGATTGCCTAGAGTAGGTCACACAGGAATGTGTCCAGGTAGGTATTGAATATCTCCAGAGAAGAGTCTACAACCTCTTTGGGCAGCCTGTTCCAACGCTCTGACACCCTCAGAGTGAGAAGATTTTTACTTATGTATGCAGAACTTCCTATGCTCCAGCTTGCACCCACTGCCCTCGTCCCATCACTGGACACCACCAAGCAGAGCCTAGCTCCATCCTCCTGAAACTCTTCACATCTTCATTAACATGACTGACATCATCCCTCAGGCTCCTCATCTCCAAGCTAAGGAAGCACAGCTCCCCTCAGCCTTTTCTCATAAGGGAGATGTTCCACTCCCTTTATCATCTTTGTGGCTCTGTACTGGACTCTTTCAAGTAGTTCTTTGTTCTTGAGGGGTCCAGAACTAATTTGACACAATATTCCAGATGCAGCCTCACCGGGGCAGAGTAGAGAGTAAGGATAGCCTCTCCCAACCTACTAACCACATCCCAGGATGTCATTTGCCTTCTTGGCCACAAGGGCACATTGCTGGCTCACATTCATCCTTCTGTTCACCGGGGTCCCCAGGTCCCTTTCCTTTGCACTGCTCTCCAATAGGTCAGCCCCCAGCCTATACTGGTACACAGGGCTGTACTTTCCAACATGGCAATGTCAGTTGTCTGAATAAGACAGTTATCAGACTAGAAGGTGTGAAAAGGAACAGTTTAGAGAAACCTGGGCAGACCTTTGTTTCCAGAGGTATTCCAAATTCTGTAGGTAAGCTAACACTGCTATTCCATTCAACACACTAACTATAAAAGCCACTTTCCTCAGAGGATCAATTCCCCAAGCCAACCTCGCTGTGCCTGCTCCCTAAATTCAGGCCCCTGAGCACAGCCTAATCATAGTGAAACAATCAGGTCACTCTAGCAAAATGCAAACCAAGGATAACCTTCAGCATTTACCATCAAGAGCAGCGTGGTCAGTAGGGCAAGGGAGGGGATTCTCCCCCCTTTACTCTGCTCTAGTCAGACCACATCTGGAGTACTGTGTGCAGTTCTGGAGCCCCCAGCACAGGAAGGACATGGAACTGTTGGAGGGGGTCCAGACAAGGGCCACGAAGATGTTCAGAGGGCTGCAACAGCTCTGCTATGAGGACAGACTGAGAGAGTTGGGGGTCTGCAGTCTGGAGAAGAGAAGCCTTCCAGGAGATCTTAGAGTAGCCTTCCAGTATCTGAAGGGGGCCTACAGGAAGGCTGGGGAGGGACTATTGACAAGATCTTGCAATGACAGGACAAGGGGCAATGGGCTTAAACTGGTAGAGGGAAGATTTAGACTGGATGTTAGGAGGAAGTTGTTTGCAGTGAGGGTGGTGAGACACTGGCACAGGTTGCCCAAGGAGGTTGTGGCTGCTCCCTCTCTGGAGGGGTTCAAGGTCAGGTTGGAGGAGGTCTTGAGTGACCTGTGCTAGTGGGAGGTGTCCATGCCTACAGCAGGGGGTTGGAACTCAATGATCCTTGAGGTCCCTTCCAACCTTACCATTCTATGATTCTATTCCTCCCAAGAATTTAACTCTTAACATTGTTCGATTCTTATCAGCAAAAGGAATCCAGAAACACCACAGTGATAAACTTGTATTAATTCCCAAAGTAAGGAAAAAAAAAACCCAAACACCAAAAAACCCCACACAACAAAAAAACCTTACCATTTGCATTTTATCAAAATGCATAACAAGTATATGTCACAGGGACAAATGAAAGAATAGCACCTGGAACAGACACTGCAATTTTTACTTTAGGCTTCTACAACACCATTACTGAAATCCTGTGCTCACCTGTGGCTGCCTCCAGTCTGAAAATATGTTAGAAAATTGGATATGACTCAAATAAGAGCCACAAGAGTGATTAAACTTCTGAAAGTAATTTCCCATAGTGAAAGACTAAGAAAGCACGATTTATTTAGTTACTGCAAAGAAGGTTAAGAGGATCACAATACCTACATGTGGAAGAGATTTCTGACAGTAGGCAGCTCATTAATCTAGTGAAAAAGACATAATAAGATCCAGGGTTTGGAAGCTGAAGCCAAAGTAGGGCACATAGGAGGCATACCTTTTTCCACAGTGACAATAATTAACTGTTGGAACAATCTGCCCAGGGATGTAGTTGATTCTTTAGCATTTAAATGCTTTACATCAACATTAGATACTTTCCAAAAGAGATAAACTTGCATCGCAGATACAGAAGATACTGGATGAGTTTATCTGGGGCTGCAAAAAGTCAGACTGGATGCTTATTGCAGCTGTACAACACTGTACTTCAGCAAAACTGTTCTGCAAGTGTTCTGCACTTCAAGGGCAAAACACCTCACAACCATCACATTTATGTTTGTGTGCATTTCACATCAGATTCGAGGGAGACTGTCTCCAAAACTCACCTTCCTGTTTGGTAGGTGAAATAAGAACTCTCTCAGGACAGATATGAACATCTTCAATGATTATCCCATGCCACATTTACTGTCCTGTATCATCACTGTTGGAGACTAAATGACATCAAAACTGCCAGTAAGCACACAGTAAAAAGCTATTTGAGCACCGCTTTGTCTGATGCTTCTACCCAAGGAACATCTGTTGGGTTGACTTCAAACTTGTGATGGGTGAGTCAATACGTAGACCTTGTAAAAGAATGTTGGAGTTTTCAGTCTCAAGGGTGCAAAATGTATTACGAGCTGTTAAATTTCCTCTCAGTTCCTTAGTAATATTTATGTAAGAAAACTTGACTTTTAAGTCTTCAGGATAGTATGCTAGAGCAAAAGGACAGTAGAGGTATCACAGTATCATCAAGGTTGGAAGAGACCTCCAAGATCATCAAGTCCAACCCATCACCACAGACTTCAAGACTAGACCATGGCACCAAGTGCCACATCCAAACCCGCTTCGTTGCCCTTCTCTGGACACACTCAAGCACCTCAATGTCCTTCTTAAATTGAGGGGACCAGAACTGGACACAGGACTCGAGGTGTGGCCTAACCAGTGCAGAGTACAGGGGGAGAATGACCTCCCTGCTCCTGCTGGCCACACTATTCCTGATGCAGGCCAGGATGCCATTGACCTTCTTGGCCACCTGGGCACACTGCTGGTTCATGTTCAGGCAGGTGTCAATCAGCACCCCCAGATCCCTCTCTGTTTGGCTGCTCTCCAGCCACTCCCACCCCAGCCTGTAGCTCTGCATGGGGTTGTTGTGGTCAAAGTGCAGCACCTGGCACTTGGATTTGTTGAACACCATCCCCTTGGACTCTGGCCATCTGTGCAGGCGGTCGAGGTCCCGCTGCAGAGCCCTTCTGCCCTCCAACCCAGCAACATCAGCCCTCAGCTTGGTGTTAGCTGCAAATTTGCTGGTGACTGACTCCATGCCCTTGTCCAGATCATCAATGAAGATGTTAAAGAGGATGGGGCCAGTACTGATCCCTGGGGGACACCGCTAGTGCCTGGCCTCCAGTTGGATGTGGCACCATTCACCACCACTCTCTGGGTTCGGCCCTCCAGACAATTCCTAACCCAGCACAGAGTGTTGCCATCCAAACCACGAGCTGACAGCTTAGCCAGAAGTTTACTGTGGGTAGAGACCACCAAGACAGAAACCATAAAGAGCGGGACAAAATGTGTAAGTATCAGTGTTTATACACAAAATAAGCAGAAACAGTCTGACATATAATGGTAAAGAGAAACAGTGTGCTAAAATATTAAATAATCAACATCTTCAGGGAATAAAAAAGAAAATCCTCTACTACTTCACCTCCAAGAAGGCACAGAAACATTTAAAATATAAATAAACCCACTATGCCCTCAGAATGTGGTATGAGGGTGAAAGTCCACAGTAAATTACAACTGGACTTGCCACACAATATACTTGTTGCCACAGAGTTCTGTCAGGGTTTTTTTAATACCTAGTTACTCTAATTTCTTTTCTTGTGACACATAAAAGGTCAGCAATAGATGACAAAATCTTTAGAATAAACACCGAAGGGACTTTCTCTTTTTATAAGAGATACCTAATTAAGACAATATAACACAGAGATTCAATATAAAATGGATTAGTAATATTCCTCCTATTTGATTGCTTCATTATACACCTCAAGTATAAATCTTAATGTTATTCTGAAGACTGAGTCCTCACAGACATGTGCTACCATTCAAATGAAAAGCTGATTAAATACAGTATTCTGGCAAAGAACATGAAGATGAAGTTCTTGCTTAAGAACTGGACTCTTCACCCCGGGACATGGAAGGAGGACTCTATTCCCTGTTCTACCACACTCTTCTTACGTGATACTGAATAAGTCACTCTTGGCTGGTTTTGCAAATGTGCTTTGCAGCTGCTTCTTATGATCAGATTACCAAAGTGCTGAAATCTTTTGAAAACCTAGCTATTTATTTTGCTGCTGAATAGGACCAGAGATCTTTTGAAATCTGGCCCCAGTTGGGATGTTGTGCTCTTTTGAAAAGCTAGCCCTGTATATGCCTCGATTTCTCTATTAGCATTATCATCACTGGTCTACTTCATCAAGAAGATGAGAAACAGCTAGAGCACACAGCAATTCAAACTCAAAAGGGGATGTAGAGCTGCTCTGATAGATCTAGAAATGTCATATGTACTCAAAAAAAAAAAAAGCAAACATAAAATCAGCTCTTTATTTTTCCTAGACCTTTACACAAGTGTGGTTTTCTATGGAGTCTGAAGTGAGGCAATGCTGACAATATTATTCTGCTGGCTAGAAGTAATGTTTGGGAATTGTCTCTCTCTCTCTCTCTCTCTCTCTCTCTCTCTCTCTTTCTCTCTCTCTCTCTCTCTATATATATATATATATATAAAATAAATGTGAACAAAAATATTTCTTCCCTCTGCCTTTTATGATTATAAACATGTATTTAATGACTTTACAGATGAAGTAAGACATGGAATTCTGTACTTCTATAGGGTACTATCCCATCCAAAGCAAAGCAAACCCCGTTTTTGTATGGTGCGAGTAGAACTTAAGTAACAACACACACATGCACTTGACTTAACTCTAAGAATTATAGGGAGCAAAGTGCTCAAGCATTTTCTAATAGGTCTACTTATGAAAACTGTGACACAACTGAAGTTAAGTAGTTTATTAGAGATTTGCCTTTCATTCCTTCCTTCAGAATAGGTATCATAATGTGACTAAAACCTCGGAAATTAAAAATAAAAATATTCACCTTGGCTCAAAAGCTCGCAAATAAACAGAAAAGATGTTTCTAAAGGCACCTGGATATTTTAAGACCTACATCCTCAGTTGTGTGGAGATTATTATTTGGTTTGAAATCTTGGCTAGAAATAGTGGTTTACATGTTCTCTAAATTATAAGCTCTCTATGAAGGGTGTTCTTGAATTACAGACAGCTTCAAAGAGAACAGTTGCAGAAATAAAACTGCATTGATACCGTGGTCATTCTTTGGTCCAACTGTGGTTCTACTTGCATATCATATAGATATAAAAATCACTGTACTTTGGTTTCTAAAATGACTGGGTTTTCCCTCATGATCTAAACTTTGCTCTGTTGATCAGAGATATCTAAAGCAACCACTACATGAAAACAAGAATTATTATTAAAGCCAGATACTCCAAATTTCACATCTAGGGCTCTGACTGTTATTTACTTCAAATACCGAGACAGTTAGTTTGGAAAACACTAATAAATATAGAACTGCAAATATATGAAATGGGAAATACAGATGCCCTCTTTCAGTTTAGGGAGCAAAAAAAAAAAAAAAAAGTTGGTGTGTTTTGCTTCACTTCAGTCAAAATATTCTTTACATGTAATGTAACTCTTGGTAAAACAAACATTACAAAATCTCTGCAACGCATTGATCAGGGTTTAAAAGAAGCAGATATTGAACTGAAGATATATAGCAGAAGTTCCTATGACCCAGAAAGCCAATAAACTATATTAGCAGAAAAAACAAAGGCTAAGCTTTATTGAATTTGCAGGACTTTTAGTGTCTCCTCACATTCTCTGCTCAGCTGTGGAGACTAAGGTATGTTAGCTAGACTTGAAACTGTTAAATCCAAGCACAAGATCCAATTCCTCAACTGCTTTCACTAGCAAAATGGAACGTTACAATATCAAGCGTGACTGAGGCTCTGTCCGAAACACTCCTGATAGCAAGGACACTTTCCTTCAGCTCAGAAAAGGACAAACAAAAAGACAGAATAAAAGTTCCATCAAATACTGCAATCTACAAACAGCAACTGTCTTTTTTCATTTCACATAGCAAAAACTACAGCAGTGATTACTTTTCATCTGACTCCTGAAAAACCAAAAAAAGCAAACCAAGTGCTTCAGGCAGACAGGATTTATTGCACATCTGTAATTAGCTAACCCCATCATAAGTGTTATTTGAAAAAGTTATGTAGACTGAATATATTATTTAAGACATTTATGCTTCTAAAACAAAACAAAACAAAACAAAAACACCTGAAGCTAGCCCATGCTATGTAAAACATGAATGTAAAAACCATAGGGGAACATTTTCTTAAGAGCTTTGGAAAAGTGGACTGACTTTCACATATAAATTTCTACTGGATAAAAATCCATATCATTATATAATGACAAGAAAATAACTAGGGTTTAATTTGAAAGTTTTCCCTGACTTACTTTACCATCATCACCAAGGCTGGAGCCCATGAAACTGTTGGTTCTATTCTCCTCCTGATATATTCACCTCTGTAAGTCAGAAGCCCGAGCTCTTGCCAAAACCCACCCAGGCAATGCTGTCAGTGTTCTTGATCATGAATTATGATGACAACACCCCACCATCTTTTAAGTGATGGAATGAGAAAGGTATGTTCTCAACTCGAGTGAATTTTGAATGGCACAGATGATTACTATGCACAGAAAGATATGAGAGGAAGAAAGAAGTGAAAAGTTAAAAACATTTTTGCACTTCTTTTAAATATTAACACTCTTCACCAGGTTGTTTTCATTACTAAGACTGCATTGACAATGCAAACACAAGCACAGGGTTAAAAATTGAGACTCAACACTGGATACTGAGTAGAGGAGGAAGACATTATGCATATTTGGTGCTTCAGTTAAGGACTCAGAAAAAAAGAAAGATAATAACTAATAAAAATAAACTGTATTGAAAGAACCTAAAGACCAAGTCAACGTCACAGCACAAGCAGAGAGAAAGGAAGATGAATTGCAGTGCAACAGAAGAGAAACATAGCAGTGGTTGGGAGTGAGAGAAAAGACATTAATGTCATCTGTTCTGTTTTCTGGCTCTTAAAAATGCTACTGTTTGGTCCTTTTCCTAGTTAATTGTTAAGATGTAAGGTGGAATTCTACCAATAAATAACTCTTTCAGAGACTGACCGACATCTGATTGACAAGAGTTTCCAAAGAGTATTAATTTGTTAGCAGCAGTAAACATTTTTTGTAGTCACAGAAATGATGGACAGAACTTTTTACGATACAAATATAGAGCAAAGAGAAACTAAATAATATTACTGTTTCTGCTAGCAGAACTGGAAGGATCAGGTAGGTTCTTTTTATGTATTTTTTTTTTCCATGAACAAAAAAGAGATTAACTTGAAAGGCTTCTCTTATTATTCCTCTTCTGCATCATTAGAAATCTAAAACATTTCAAAGTCTAGTAAAAAAAAAATTAACTACAAAGCAACAACCAGTAGCCTGGAGTTTAGAACAGTAAAGATAAAAATTAACAACAACAACAACAACAATCATTTCCATTTTGTAATGATTAAATAAATACATTCTAGGAGTTTCAGTTTACTAAGGTGCACAGATCATTGTCTGTGATCCAAACATCAGTGTAATTCACAAACTCTGAATCAGCACACTCTGAATGCTATATTGAGTCCCGGCTCATTGATGATTGTGGTCAGAGCGGCTTCTGGAGAAGGCCACGGAAAATCCTTTCTTAATAATACCTTTCATTTCAATCTGCTTTCCAAGATCAATCAGTGATACAGTTAACATGTTTAGCTTGGTTCTGTCAATACAATGTTCCAGTATTTTTAAACCACAATTCTTAGGCACTAGTAGTTAAAAGCCTTACTAATACTTCTGTATAAAATATATATCCTAGTTAGCTGGACTTGTAGATTAGACTGGATGTTAGGAGGAAGTTCTTTACAGTGAGGGTGGTGAGACACTGGAACAGGTTGCCCAGGGAGGTCGTGGATGTTCCCTCCCTGGAGGTGTTCAAGGCCAGATTGGATGAGGCCTTGAGTAACCTGTACTAGTGGGAGGCGTCCCTGCCTATGGCAGGGGGTTGGAACTAGATGATCCTTGAGGTCCCTTCCAACATTGCCATTCTATGATTCAAAGAATTAAGCTGGGTTTCTTTTATAAGGATTACTTTCCACTTACCCTTGTTAGGTGAAAAAATATACAATCTTGGTTTTGTCCCTTTAGTTAAGGAAACTTCCCACTATTGTCCCTAAAAGTGCTTTGAGACTAATACAGGTCAATTCTGCAACCTTCACAACATCAACACTGTAAAGAATGGACAATGCTGAATATGCTATCAGGCTGATATCAGAGGTAATCATCCTTGCCTGAAGAACACATAAAAGGCATATCTGAGGACCACTGCAAGCTTGAATTCAAGAATATGATGCTCAGGAGTTTCAGAGTTCCTTGCTTGCACCATGGCAGTTAACTTACTGAAGCACCACATAACTGTGGCAACCACAGTGAGACAATGCCAGTGGATATTATTGAGATGTCAGGAGTTTCCCAGCTTTGTTAGGATGATCTGGTTTTTTTTTGGCACACCTAAGAATATTTTCCAAATACTTTAAAGTTTAATTCAGAAAGATTTCTCATTTTCCCATCAGAAAAGGTAGAGACTGAATTTATCATGTATAAGAGTCCAGAGGAGGGCCACAAAGATGATCAGAGGGCTGGAGCAGCTCTGCTATGAAGACAGGCTACAAGAGTTGGGGCTCTTCA